>PVJH01002489.1:39238-167319 GCA_004026705.1 Nesogale talazaci | reverse complement strand
GGTGTATGAAATACTGGTGACCTATCTTCCAGCATCACAGAAACTCATAAATCATCACAGTGGGATGAATTGACTGATAATTAATAAACTGGAGCCACCAGGTGCATCATACCCTTGAATCATAAAGGCAATTCCCATGTTTATAACCAAAGAAGATATACTTTGGGTCATGCACCTCCAAACCCCATTGCACAGCAGCTAAAGGGTTGTTGTATAAGACACACACTTACTGAGTGGGAATTAGACCAAGGGGAATAAATCTGAAGTGCAGTTTTCAAGACCTGTGTTTTAAATATAGGTTCTCACATCAGCACCAGCACTCTGGGGGCAGAGCCGCAGGCAGGGTTCTCCGGGGAGTGCCTTTCCCCCAGTTCTGCTGACTCAGGAAGGCCAGGTGAATCAGCAGACTGCGGGTGTACATTTTGATAATCTGACTGTGCTGGGGCTGATGAAGCAGGGTCTGGGCAGGGGATCCAATGAGTATAAAACTAGGGCAAACCATAGGATCCTGGGGATAGACAGGAAGGGGACTGGGAGCTTTTATCTTCCAAGCCAAACTGCTCTCATTTCGTGATTTCATTTGTGGAATACCTGTTAGTCTGGTCAAATTACCTTAGGTATCAGCTCCTTCTGGCAAAAGGATTCCGTCTTGCTACAAAGAGGCTATGCGGCTGCCAGTGTTGTGGTCATGCTCATGTGCTTTTTTGTTATGGTTTCTCTTCATGTCCCTGCTACCCTTCTGCTCTGCCCAGATATCACACATGGACAGCACATGAGTGTCTGTGTCAGAAAAAGCTTGCCCAGTCCTTCCATTCTGACTTCCCTTCTTCATGAAGGCTAAGGAGAGAGGAGATAGAGAAAATTTTGAGGTAAGAAAACTGGGTATTAAATCTCAGCTTTACAGTCATGAATCATGTGACTTTTGGAAATACTACCAGACTTCTTGGATTCTCCTTTATCTACCTCTATTGCCTCTCACAGAGATTTTTGTGAGGCAGTAATTAGTAAGCAATGCATATTCACATGGATATGAATGAATAAGACAATCTTTTGAGGGTGTTCCTTACACTAGAAGTTTCAGATTCACAATCACAGAGTTATAGTTTCAGAAACCCACAGGGGTAGGGCTACTCTGTCATTGAGTTTAAATTAGCTTTACTATCCTGTGTTTTAACAACAGAATAAAGTCAGTTAGTGTCAAACCAGGTTTCAGACTAAGATGTGGAATTACGTGTACTCCTCCCAACAAGGCCAAGGATTCAATGGCATTCTATCTCTTCAGTTGCCTTTGAACATATCTGATCCCTGGAAAACCTCTGACCCATGCGTCAGAGGAGAACTGCCTTTTATATTTGACCACCACATCTTCCTAATGAACCCAGTCTTGGAATCAAATTTCTAACCTTTGGGTTAACTTTTTGGGTATGTTACTTTTGGGTAAACTTTTTGGTTACATCAACCAGGGACATCTGAGTGATATTAGTCCCATTGAATAGGGAGAAATCTGTGGCACAAAGAGAATAAGTAACTTGTCCAAGGCTAGCTTTGTTGATAAGGGACAGAGCTAGATCTCCACATTGGGTCTGGCTCAAAAATACCTGTCCTTCCCACACTGTTAGGATCCTGAAAGTTCATCAGAATTATTCCAAACTGGCTGATGAGTGGGTCTACATGCATCTCTGGGGACCAGATGTGTGACTTCTAAACTAGTAGTCACATGCTAGGGTGTCCACTTCCATACGCGTTATGCATAATATGAGTTCTGAAAAAAAAAGAAGACTTTACTATGGGAACTAATTTATTATAGTAGTAGAAATAGTCTAGAGAAGCACAAAACATGAGGAGACCACCATAAGACACAAGTCTCTGGATCCAGTGTCTGAGCAATGAAATATGTAGTTTCCAACAATCCCCCAGCCTTGACCTAAGAAATGGAAGTACAAACAGACAAGAACAAAACCTAATACGCACATACCAAGCTTCTAATATGTGTCCCAGACTGCTATATGAACCTTCCTATCATGCACTTCATTTGTTCTTTAGAATAATCCTTGAAATGACTTACCATCTTTCTACATATATGGACATGGAATTTTATCAAGGTTACATTGCAGAGTGTAATTGAAACCATGGTCTGTCTGTTGCCAGTCAAAAGATAAATAAAAGATTTTGCAAAAAGCTGCTAAATGGCTGTGATAGGAGGTTTGTTGTGCCAACATGGCCAATGAAGGCTATCAATTGAAGGGTAGAGATATAAATGGCTCAAAGAACTCCACCCTTGCTCTCTTGCTCTTGGATCTTCAGACTTGCTGGCTTCCTCGTTTGCCCTGTGCCTCTATCTCCAAGCTACACTACCTGTGAGATACCTAATCTGCAGACTGTGTTGTTATGAGCTGAGGTCCTTCAATCCCTGCTTCTTGTGACTGGATAGCCTGAATTGCTCTACAGAGGACTGCTTGGTGACTCTCAAGATTTGGAGGACTGACAGTGTACTAGCTGTCTTACAGAAGTGAGTTGCATCGAGCCATTTGTACTGCTTTATCCATTAGTCATCTATTTCTTTCTTCTAAAAAAAATCATTTTATTGGGGCCTCTTACAGCTCTTAGCACAATCCATCCAACCACCCATTGTGTCAAGCACATGATATACCAGGTTTTAAAGTCATCCCTGGGTCTAGATGCCAAGCTTTGCATTGAACTTGGTGCTCTTGTACAAGAAAGAGTTGTATGTATTTTCTAGAGTAGGTCAGACTAGAGCCATATTTTCGGCAAAATCAGTCATTATTTTATCAGCTTTTTTATTAAATAAGTTTATTGGGGGCTCATGTATCGTTTTTCACAATATATAATTAAACATACTGTGCCAGGCACCTTCACATGTCCACTGCTATTATCATTCTCCAATCATCCGCCTTTTCCCTTGAGCCCTTAATATCGGCTTTTCTATCCCTTCCCCTCTTCCCCTGCTCTCTCCTTCCTACCAACTCTCAATACTTTATAAATTATTATTCTGCCATATCTTACACTGCCCGACCTGTCCCCCAACCCAATCCCCTCATGCCCATCCTTCAAATAGGAGCTTATGTATATATTCTTGCAGTTGGTTCCGTCTCTCTATCCCACCTTCTCTCCACCCTTCCAGCATCTCCAATCTAACCATTGGCCCGAAGGGGGTCATTCATCTTGATTTCCCCAGATCTCCAGCTCCCTTCTATACTAGTGTACCTTCTCCAGTACATCTGGATTTGTAAAGTAGAGTTGGGACCATGATGGTTGCAGAGGAGGAAGGCTTCAGGAACTAGAGGAAACTTGTATGCATCATCACGGCCCAGCTGCTCCTTGACTAGTCTGTCTCCTCTCTGTGACTCTCCTGTAAAGGGGTGACCAATTACACACCAGTGGGCCTTAGGTCCCCACCCTGCTCTCCCTCTCATTCGTAATGATGTGATTCTTGTTCTTTGATGCTCAATACCTGCTCCCTTCGGCCCCTCTTGATCAGACATGCTGGTGTGCTTCTTCCATGTGGGCTTTGCTGTGTCTGCGCTGAATGGTGACTTGATTATCTTCAAGTCTTTGAGACTCCAGACAATCAATCATTTGGTAGCTTGACACTATAGTTTCTTCTACTCTTCCTCTGTATCCATTTGTCTTCAACGATATCAGGAGTCAATTGGTCAATTGATTCTGATTTTTGTTCTTTGATGTCTGATGCCTGATTGTTTCAGCACCTCATGATCGCACAGGCAAGTGAGCTTCTTTTATGATGGGTTTTGTTGCTCCTAAGCTAGATGGCTGCTTGTTTATGCTCAAGACTTTAAGACCCCTGATGCTATATCTTTTGATAGCTGGGCGCCATCTGCTTTCTTCACCACTCTTGCTCATGTACCCACATGTCCTCAGTGGGCACCTTGGGGATGTGTGCACACAGTGATATGTTTTTTTTCCCCCTGTTTGATGTCTATTGCCTAGAACTTTCACCACCGTGTGGCCACACTGGCTGTTGTGCTTCTTCTGTGTGAGTGTGGTCTCGTCTCAAGTAAATGGTCTATTGTTTATCTTCAGGCTTTTGAGACCCCAGATATATCCTTTGATGGCTGGGCACCATCAGTTTTCTTCACCACATTTGCTTGTGGACTCATTTAACTTCAGTGATCGTGTTGAGCCAGGGAACCTCAAGGAATACCAGATTCATAGAATAAAGTTTTTTTGCATTGAGGGAGCACCAGGGAGAGGGCCCAAGGTCCACTTGCTACCATAATATTTGGCTTATAGATATGTTCTTAAATTTATTCACACCTTATAAGAGATAGTTGTATTTATGTATGGACATGCCTATGTTTAGACCTCTGCAAATGCCCTTTGCCTTCTAGCTCTTTCCTCTATTTCCTTCCATATCCCTCCTGTCCCACCATCAGGTTGCACCTTCATTGGCGCTTCAGTGTTTCCTCACAAAATCATTCTCCTTGCTTAATCCCGACCAGCCCTCCCACACTCTCCTTTCCATCAATTCCAGACCACTCGTTGCTCCCCTTCCCCATCCATGTGTTTGTCCACACCCCTTTCTCCTCCCATCTCTTGTGCCCCCAGAAATCATTATTTGCCCAGTCCTTTCTGTGGCGCATTGCGTCTCCAAAGGGATGTATTCCTCTGAGCATCACGTGTCGGCGAGGGGCTTGGGTCAGCTCTCTTCCTCTTCGACCCTTCTTGTCTTTGTCCCTGTGGGTGTGCGATGCTGTTCCCTCCCCCAGTCTGTTCTCTGCCATGCCCACTTCTAGGGATGGAGTCCATCTGACTCTGGTTGCATTCAGCTTTGTAGCTCTCTCTTTTCTTGCATCCTTCCATGCGTCCACCCTGTCCTCGTGGTTGGGTGCTTCGTGGTGGGAACTGCTCGCCCATTCTGGTTTCTGTGGAGACAAGACCAGTACTCCCCCCCTGAGTGGGTTAGTGACCCATTCCCTCTGTTATTCTGTCACTTTTGTACTCCCTTTTATGTCCTTATCCCCTCCACCACTTCATCCTTCTCCCATTACTGTGTAGCATCCAGCGTGTACCTCCCTGGATTTGGTCCTCCTTCCTCCCTTTACCTTACATCTTGGACCAACTGTTACAGTATAGGAGTCTTCTCTTTTATACTCACCATACTGTTTCTACTTACCTCAGGGGGCTCATGCAGTACTTATCCTTTTGTGATTGACTGGCTTCGCTTAGCATAATTCCCCCAGTTCTTCCCACACAGAGATGTACTTCATGTGCTCCACAGAGCTTTTGAGTGAGGCATAGTACTCCATTGTGTGTATGTGTCAGAGTTTGTTGGTCCATTTATCTGCTGATGGAAATTTAAATTTCTTCCAACTCTTTGCGATTGTGAATTGTGCTGCAATAAACATTGGCATGCATATCACTGGCTGTGGTTTATTTCTTGTCTCTTTGGGTATATATCCAGTAGTGGGAAAGCTGGATCATAGGGTAGCTCAACTTCCATTTTCATTAAGTATTGCCAGACTTCTTTCTATAGCAGCTGTACATATCTACATGACTACCAGCAATGTAGAAGTGTTCCTATTTAACCACATCCCCTCCAACATTTGTTGCACTCTGATTTTCTGATCTGGGCTGGCCTCAAGGGTGTTAGGTGATATCTCATGGTTGTTTTGATCTGCATTTCTCTGATTATTAGTGAGCAGGAGCATTTTCTCATATGTTTATTGGCTATATGGACCTCCTCCCTAGTGAAACATCTTTTCAGTTCTTTTTTCTGTTTCTTTAAAGGGTTATCTGTTTTCATCTTCTTGCACGAAACGAAGGTATTGTAGATTTTTTAAAAAAGCCCTTTGTCTGTTGTATTGTTGCTAAAAATTCTCTCCTAGTCTGTTAGTTGCCTGGCTACCCCCTTAGTAAAGTCCTTTGATGCACACATGTGTTTTATTCTTAGTATGTCCCATTTGTCAACTTCAGTTTCCTGTGCATTTGTACCCTGTCCTATTGCAGTTAGCCTTTGTATTCCCTGGGTCAAGTTTCTTAGATTTTCCCCAATTCTCTCACTAATGGTCCTGATGGTTTGTGGTTTTGCTTCCAGGTCCATGATCCACCTTGAGTTTCTTCTTGTGCATGGGGTGAGGTAGAGATCCTGTTTCATTTTTCTACATGTGGATTGCCATTGTCTCCAGCACCATTTGTTGAAGAGGGCATCACCCTCCCACTTGATGCTTTTGGGGGCCCTTGTCGAAAATCAGTTGTCTATATGCTAATGGTTTCATTTCTGGGCTTTCTATTCTTTTCCATTGATCTGTGTATCTGTCATTATGCCAGTACCATGCTATTTTGACCACTGTGGCTTTGTAATAAGTGTGAAAGTCAGGCAAAGCCAGCCCTCTCACTGTGTTCTTTTCCTTGAGGAGATCCCTGCTAATTCTGGGCTTTTTCCCTCCCCATATGAAGTTGGTAGTCAGTTTTTCCAGTTCTCTGAAGAAAGTCGTTGGTATTTGGAACGGGATAGCATTGAACTTATAAAGTGTCCTGGGAAGGATAGGCATTTTTACTATTTTGAGTCTCCTAATCCATGAGCATGGGATATTCCTCCACTTGTGGATGTCACTTTTTGTTTCCTGCAGTAGGGTTTTGTAGTTTTCCTTGTATAGGTCTTTTGTTTTTTTGGTTAGATATATCCCTAGATACTTCAATTTATTCTTGGCTATTGTGAATGGTACTGCCTCCTTGATCTCCTCTTCTGTAGTCTCGTCAGATATATAGAGCAGACTATTTGACTTCTGTTTGCTGATCTTGTAATCTGCCACTCTTCCATATTCCTTTATCGCTGTTAATACTCCGGTTGTGGAGCTCTTGGGATTTGCGATGTACAGGATCATGTCATCAGGGAATAATGATAATTTGGCCTCCTCATCTCCCATTTGGATACCTTGGATGTCTTTCCATTGTCTTGTTATTTGCTAAGACCTTCAATACTATATTGAATAGTAGTGGGGATAAGGGGCATCCTTCTTCAGAGGGATTGATTTAATCTTTTCTAAATTGACTATTATGTTAGCTGTTGGCTTCTCATAGATAGCTTGTGTTAACTTGAGGAACTGACTTTCTATTCCTTTCTGTCTGAGCGCTTTGATTAGGAAAGTATGCTGGATATTGTCCAATGCTTTCTCTGTATCTATAGATATTACCATATGGTTCTTATCCTTCATCTTATGAATATGATGTATAATCTTGATGGATTTAGGGATGTTAAACCATCCCTGCATCCCTAGGATGAATCCTACCTGATCCTGGTGGATTATGCTTTTTATGTATTTTTGTATTCTATTGGCCAATATCTTGTTGAAGAATTTTATATCTATGCTCATTAGAGATATTGGTCTATAGTTCTCTACTCCTGTGGGATCCCTTCCCTCTTTGAGTATCAAAATTATACTGGCTTCATAAAATGATTTGGGGAGATTTCCATCCTTTTTTATACTCTGGAAAACTTGGTGGATGATTGGTGCCAGCTCCTCCCAAAAAGCCTTATAGAATTCCCCAGTGAAACCATCTGCTCCAGGAGCTTTTTTTGTTGGTATATTCTTGATAACCATATCTATCTCTTCTCTTATTATGGGTTTGTTTAGTTCCTTGACCTCTATCTGGGACAGTCTAGGGAAGGATTGTCTTTACAGGTATTTGTCCATGCCTTCCAGATTGTTGAACTTGTTGGAGTATAGATTTTCATAGTATTTCTGATAATCCTTTTAATTTCATTAGGGTCTGTTGTGATTTCCCCCATTTCACTCCTCATCCTTTCTATTGTTGCTTGTTCTTTCCTTTCTTTGGTCCGGTTTGCCAGTGGCCTGTCGTTTTTATTGATCCTTTCAAAGAACCAACTTTTTGCTGCATTAATCTTTTGCATCTTTTTTGTCTTTCCACTGGTTCAACTCTGCCCTAATTTTTATTATTTCTTTTCTTTTACTGTTGGAGGGATTATTCTGCTGACTCTGTTCTCGTTGTTGGAGTTTTTGTGAGAACTTATCTGCCATAAGACTCTCTTCCTTTTTCATATATGCTCCTATTGCAATCAGGCTACTTTTGATAACTACCTTTGCAGCATCCCAGAGGTTTGATACGAAATATTCTCATTCTCATTAATTTCTAGAAATGTTTTGATTTCCCTTCTAATCTGGATCATTACCCATTCATGCCACAGAAGTTTGTTATTTATCCTCCAACTGTTTGCCCTTGTTTTACTACTGGTCCTTTTATTAATATCCAGCTTTATGGTATGGTGGTCAGAGAAGGACATCTATATGAAGTCTATGTGCTTGAATTTACTTATGCTTGACTTGTGTCCCAGCATGTGGTCAATTTTTGAAAATGTGCCATGTGGACTTAAGAAGGATGTGTATTTTTTTGCATTTGGATGGAAGGTCCTGAATATGTCTATCAAATCTAGTCATCTTATTGTGGTGTTTAGTTCTATAGTCTCTTTGCTGAGCTTCTTTAGCAAAGATATGTCTTTCTCTGATAGTGGCATGTTAAAGTCTCCTACCATAATTGTTTAGTCTGAAACATCTTTTTTCATGTTCTGAATAGTCTGACAAATTTCGTGGATCTCTCATTTGGTGCGTATATATTTATTATGCTAACTGGTTCCTGGTGAAGTGTACCCTTGAGCATTATAAAGTGCCCCTCCTTGTCTCTTTCTATGTCTTGAATCTTGAGGTCTATTTTATCTGAGAGTAGGATTTAGAACCAACCCTGTTTTTTTTTTTGATTCATGGTTAGCCTGATATATCCTCTTCCAGCTTTTTATTTAGTTTATTCTTGTCTGCAAGCTTATGATGTATTTCCTGTAAGCAACAGATTGATGCATTATGTTTTCCAAGCCAGTCAGCCAACCTTTTTATTTAATGATGGAGTTCAGACCATTGACATTTAGAGTGATTATCCCAATATGTGGTTTCTTTGCTTGCCTTTTATGTTTCTTGGTGTGTGTGTTTTCTTATTCCCCTTTACATAGTTCTGTTGTGTTTTCATTGGGGGCTTCTTTATTGCTATGTTTTCTACCTGTGGCTCTATATTCTTGGTGATTGGGGTTAGTCTGTTGGCTCCTGGGTGAGGTTGGAGTATAGGATGTTCTCCTGTTTGTGCTTGATGGGTGTTGGTCTTCTGGCCTTAGTGAGTTGGCAAGTGTTTTCCTCAGGGTTGGTGTCTCACGGTATATTCATTACATTTTTCCTTATCTTGGAAGACCCTTATATCTTGATAGATATATCTTGATAGATAGATATCTTGATAGATATCTTGATAGATAGCTTTGCAGGGTACAGAATTCTAGGGGAGGTGTTGTTTTCCTTCAACTTTTGGAAGATATTGGTACTCTCCCTTCTCCTCTTCATGGTTTTTGTTGATAGGTCTGAACATATTCTTACCTGAGAGCCCTTATATGTGACCATCCTCTTTTCTCTTGCTTCTCTCAGGATTTTCACTTTTTCCTCAAAGTTGGATAGTTTAACTATTATATGCCTTCGTGAGTTCTTCCTGGGGTTTAGTCTATTTGGTGTCCTCCCTGCTTGCTGGATGATAGGCTGGTTCTCATTCATTAGGTTTGGGAAATTTTCTTTCAGAAATTTCCTTGTTAAATTGGCTGTTGATTTATTCACCGTGTCTTGTTCTGGTAGGCAAATGATTCAGATGTTGTTCATTCAGATGTTGTTCATTGCTCACTGATCTCAGGTTTTTCTTTGTCTCTTTTAGTATCTTGTTTGATTGTCTTTCACGTTTGTTGAGGTCAACCTGATTGTCTTCAAGATCACTAATACGAGTCTCAGCCCCATACAATCTGTTCATGAGATCAGCAACCCTGTGCGCAGCTTCTGCTATTTCCCCTGTTTACTCCTGTATTTCCCTCTGATGCTTGATCCTCATTCCCTCTATTGTGGACTTCATTCCTTCTATTGTGGCCTTCATCCCCTCTATCATTGCATCCTTTGTGTAGGTTCCTTCATCTCTTTTATTTCTCATATCAATCTTCTTAGCATTTCTTTTTGTGGCAGATCCACATTAGTTCCTTCTATTAGTGTAATGAGATCTGTTGCTGTGGTTTGTCTTTCTTGTTGACTTATTAGCATTGATGTGGTATTCTGTTGTTTACGTGATGCTTTTGAAGAGGTTGGTGCCATGTGCCTCAGTTACCAAAGGTCTTGTGTACTTTCAGAGTGATTGGTGTCAGTGTTTTCACAGGTTGCCTGTGTTTTATTGTGGAGAAAGCAGCCAGGATCCCTAGCTAGGAAAGGCCAGAGGAAGACCGCGGAGCAAAGCCAGACTCAAGGGGGCAGGCTCCCCAAATAGGAAATGTAGAGGGAGGGCTGCTAAGCACAGCCAGACTCAAGCAGCCAGAGTCCTTACCTAGGAAAGGCCGGAGGAGGACCCCAGGGCAGTATCAGACACAGGGGGCGGAGGCTCCCTAGCTAGGAAAGGCCAGAGGACTGCAGGGCAGAGTTAGACCCAAGCCGTCAGGTTTTACAGCTAAGAAACGCGGGAGGAGGACCGTAGGGAAAAGCCAGGAAAGTCTCAAGCGTCCAGGTTCCGCAGCTAGGAAAGGTGGGAGGAGAACCGCGGTGCCACCAGAGACTCAGCCTGACCCTCGTGCCACTGCAGGCAGGAGGAGGACCATGGCGCTGCCAGAGACTCCAGAGGTCCAGCTATCTCTAAGGAGAGCTGCGTTGAAAAGCTCCTGCCTGGCCCTCCATTCCAGGGGCGTCTGTGCGGAGGGCTACCCGAGCCTTCCTGGGCTTAGAACAGTGGAATGGCGCATGGGGAGTGCTGGGCCACTCCCTGCGCATGCGGCCCCCTACAATGGTGGGGTTGTGTCCCCACTGACCTGGCACGTGTGGCTGCCTGGAAGTAGGAGGCGGTCCAGGCACTGAACGTGGGTGTACTAGACGCAGGCAGTGGAAACCGCCGGTGGTTCGTCCCTGGGAGTCTGGAAGGAGGGAGCAGAGTCTGTAAGCACAGTTGCCTTTATTCCCCTGCATGGAGAAGATCCACGGGAGACACGCGGCTCCCTCAGGTGGGTGAAGAGAGTGGATCGCCTCTTTGGGTGTGTGGTGTTCTAGTCAAGCCCTGGGGGCCTCCACATGAAAGCCGTCCTGTTCACAGGGCCCACGTTAGGCAGTGGATTAGGGCCCGTCCTTGCTGGCGGGAAGGCGCACAGTGGTTGGGCCGCCGTGTGAAACCTCAGATATAAGGACCGAACCTCTAGGGCTTAAAAGAAAGCAGATGTGGGGCAGGGACCCCTCCTGGCCAGGGAGTGCCCCTCGTAGCGACTTTTCCACTCTCCAGAGCACTTCCACGTGACCTCCTGGACACCAAACTTACCAGAGCTCCTCATTTGGGCCACTTACTTCGGCAACATTTTCCGTTTATTTATGTTAGATATCTTTCTATCTTTATAAGTAGATAGACAGAACTATTAGTGTCCTGACTTTGTTTCTCTAGAGAACCCTGTCTCACAAACTGACCAAAGGCTAAATGCAGAGATGAGATGGAGAGGGAGAAAAGATAGTAGACACATATTTTTTCGTTTTCATGAGAAGCTCTTCCTGTCTCTCAAAACCCATTTCTACCTAGGAAAAAACTTCTCTATCTTTAAGGAAACCCAAGTCCAATGGCATTTAGTCAAGGAGACTTGTCCTGAAACTGTATTGGCTTTCTGGAGCAGTAAAACTTTACAGGAACAGACAGTTTCATCTTTCTCCCAAGAAGCAAGTGGTGACTTTGAGGAACTTCCATGCTCAGTCCAACACTTACCCAACAGCACTGCAGGAATACCTTCTGCCTTTCAGAGTCTGGTCAAAAGATCTACTTGTGTTAGTTCGGGTAAACTAGAGAAACAAATGTCATAGACACGCATATGGATGTAAGGAAAGGGTTTATATACAAAAGGAATGGGACACTGAGAAAGCATTCCAGCCCAGTCCAGTTCAAAGTTGTAAGTCCGATATCAGTCTATAAATTCTCCTTCCGACTCAGGAAGTCACAGGTCAGTGGGTGCAGAATCCTGGCCCTGGTAGGTGTCTGCCCATGGATCCTCACTTTCAGGGCTCAGAGTCCATCAACATCATGCCACTCCAGCTCCGAGATCTGGCTCCATCAGGGAAAAGCCATATGGCCTCTCCTCCAGATCGTCCAGCTTCTTGGACGCCGCTATCTTGTCTTATCTGTGATTCATCATCTCTGAGACTAACTCCCAACAACTGGGGAAGATAGCTTCTCATCTTCACGAGGGAAATATCGAGAGATATCCCAGAAGTCTCAGGAGAAAGTCATGCCCCCACAGAAGCCTCATTGGCTACTCAATGGTCTCATTGGCTACTCAATGGATTAACCGGCTAGACTCCACCCATACATCCATCCATACATCAATCATGAAATTAATATAAGCACATGATTGCCACAATACTCTTCTACATAAGAATTGATCAAGTTTCCTCTCTGCCACTTTTCCTACCATTCCCCCATCAGATCTTCTAGGACAAGAATTGACATGCCACCTAGCATGCTAACACATGCCTAGCAAATATTCAAACATTTGATAAGGGATGGATGAATGGACCAGCTCAAAATAACCTTCTGCAATGATACAGATGAGCTTAATTAGTTGCTGTTTAGTATACTGGTCATCGTTTGGAAAAGAACATGACTAGAGGCCTATTTTTTTCTGTTCCTTTCTCCATAGCTGTCATTGTCAAATTCACTAGCAAACCCGTTAAACATGAAGATATAAAGGAAAACTGAAACATAGCTGATTCTGTACTCAGATGAAACCACTCATTCTTTGCTCTGTTATCCATAGTTTGATATGATACAAGCACATGAACACCTTATCATAGAAAGCATCTTACTGGTATTCTCTGTTTTCAGTCAAATTCTGCATGGCATTAACCATATCCTACACCCCAAGTACTCTTAAGGGTTAAATTTTCACAGGTAGCCTCCTGTGGATGTACTACCGCACTGGCTTTCAATTATATTCAGCAGAATTTTACCAATATTTTACCTAATTTTGTACACTTTCTGAATTCTTTTGGGTCACATATCTTTGAGATGGGCACAAATATGGATCTATTCCAGTTGGCTGGCCATATAGCTTTCTTCTACTTGAAGAGTTTTTGGAATAGATAAACAAATGCTTCCATCTTGACTTCTTCTGCAGTCCGGTGAGCAATCTGTCAATTCTTGGGTCCTTGCTTCTAATAGGTGCCATCAGTGCAGTTTGTACTTTGGGCTCAGCTCATAGATGGAGAGATATTCCTATACAGAGTCACCAAAGAACTGACCAAGATCCAATCTGAGAGACTTTTCATTGAGGGTTTATGGGCTTGGATGCAGTACTGCTTCCAGTATAGCTGGCTAGCAGGAATGTTTCTGATGGGAGGGGTAGTTCTGGAGGATATTTTTGTAGCTTAAAGGAGGTAGGCTACCAGAAATCATTAACATCACCATGCTAACATATTCAAAAGATATACCTCAAACTAAACTCCCTGTTAGATCCATGCCTTTCAGATAAAAGGGAGCCGAAATAGGGTTAGAGTTAGAATAAGTAAATAAAAGGTGGTGGGGGGCTGGAGAGCAGAAAGTGTTTATGATGTCCCTGGTTGTGCTGTGGCAACCTGACCCCTGAAGGGAAAATGTGTCATCCAGGTGGGCCCAAGGAAGCCTGGAAGTACCTGTTTAGCTGAAGCAGGACCATAGGGAAGATTTTGCAGCTCTTCAGATATTCTTGCTGGAACTATTTGCTTCTCAGTCCATTACTGTGAGAAGCTCAGTGTGGAAGGGTAAAATTCAGGCATTAAGTGCCTGGTCAGGATTAGACAAAGAATGGGCAAGGCCCTAAAAATTTTAGGAGCATCTCAGTATCTTTTATGTTCAACTAGTAATGTGTATCAATATTTACTCAGGAAGCGTTGCTTCCAGGACCCATTGATACAGATTTAGGAGATCCATCCCCTTTCCAGAGGAGAGCCTTCTCACTTAAAACCTATCTTTTTGACTGTAAAATTTTACCTTATAATAGAAGGAGGAACAGGTCTAGAGTTGGGGCAGTAGAAGATCTTTAGTGTGCTTTAGAAAAAGTTTCACTACAGAGCCACAAGACCAACTCTGAAAGAATAGTCATCTGGCTTCTGCTCTCTAGAATGATTTAGGGAGGAAGGCAGCAAATCTGTATTTCTGTGTGAGAGATGGGCCACTGGTGGTAAAGGGCACCATTACTGTACTTTCCAGGAGGCTGATCTTGTCATTGGAGGCAGGGCCAAAGGTACTTGGTTGCTTAGTTACCACTCAGTAACAAGAATCATTCTTGAGTCACTTTTCAAAAGTACTTTCTAGGACATGAAGAAGTGATTTTGACTTTTGGCAAAAGTCAAACTTTGTGTGGATCTAAATTCTAGATATTTGGTGCTCAGTTAGATCGACAATAATGAACGAGGAACTGCAGGGATTTCAACATGTCCTTCAGGCGATTTTCAGAGCCCTGGTGGCCCAGTGATTGCACATTGTGTTGTTAACTGCAAGGTCAGTAGTTAAAAACCACCAGGCACTCCATGAGAGAATGATGCAGCTTTCTATTCCTGTAAGAGTTACCATCTTGAAAACCCACAGGAGGCAGGTCTCGTCTGCCTGATAGGGTCACTCTGAGTTGACATTGATGCAATGGCCATGAATTTAGTATATGTTTTTTTATGTGGTTCTGAGACATCTGACACGTTGGGCTTCTTTGTAATCTATATGTATATACACACATATGTATACACACATATATTTGTATATATATGATTCTGCTCCTCTCCTCCCCTCCCTCACCCTGGCCATTAGCATTTTGACCAGGAAGACCCCTGCTTCTCCTTTCTTTTCTGTGCCGGTCCCCTTCTTCTTCTGTGGTTACTTTCTGTCTGGTCAAATCAAGATTCTCTGAATCAGGGTGATGACTATAGAAAGAACATTCAAGGACTAACTGATGATTGCTGGGAAGATTAGAGCTGGTTTATTTTTTAAGGGAATCCCTGTGATTATCCATAAAGTTACTCTGGAGGGTACTCATCATTTGATCCGAATAATGGGCTTCTGAGATTTCAGCTGAGTCAGTTTTTGATAACAGAAAAAGCACTCTTTGCTCTCAGCCTCTGCCACTGCCTCAATGCAGAACCCGCGGTCCGGAGGGTGTCAGTCTCCTGATCTCTAAAGTGAGATTATTCTGCACCGCTCATTCTCCTCCAAGGCTCCTCCTTATAGGCCATCCCCGAGATCAGTGAGGGTGGGACTCTGGACCCCCATTTCCCACCTCTGTTCTAAGTTGCCTTCTCTTTAAACATTTGGTTGGAAGGAAAGACATGGAGGCTAAAAATACTTTTAAATTCCCTGGACTGGATAATCTCTGAGGCCTCTTTTTAACTCTATGATTGTAAAGTGTTACCTGCTAATTGGGTCAGATCATAAGCACAAGTCAGAGAATAAAAGCTTGTTGTTAAGAGTCCTGCTGCTATGCTTCAATTCATTTTAGCAGTTTGCTCACTTCTTTACAGCTGACAGTTGGGGTTAAATCTGTAGCTGTTTCGGAGAGTGAGCATGTTTTTATTTTTTTTAAAGCTAAATCTCAGAGTTCTGGTAGATTGCCCAGAGGGGTCTTCCAGTTGTCTAATTTTCCTCTGAGGCGACTATAAGGAGGTTGTCAGCTTGGTGGGAAAGACAGAGAACACTGCCTCTGCCTTTGGCAATCTCTCTGTAGACCTGGGCAGTGTGTCCTTCTGTTCTGCATGAGGTCAATATAGTGTCAAATGCACTCAATGACACCTAACAACGACAACTACTACTACGGCTACTTTCCAAAGCACAGTATCCTTTTCCAGGGATGGGTCTCTTTGACCACCTGTCCAAAACATGTAAGATGAAATCTTGCCATTCTTGCTTTAAGTAGAACTCTGGCTAGAGATCACTCCTGGAAAAATAAAAACCAAGGCAATGACTTGCATACTAAAGGGAACAGACTTTTGAAGTAACCAGAAGTGGGCAGAGAACCAGGGTGAGTAGATGAAGCAATGCACTAGAGGGCTGGCAGCTGTTGACGTAGGTAGAATAGGAGATGGAGGACACCAAGAAAGAGAAGGAAATTTCAAAATGTAGTGTGAAGTCGAATAGATAGATGAGTAGTTTGTCAAGAGAGGTCCACTCCTTTGATGGACTTTAAGGAGTAGCCTTGGAAAAGAATGAGCATTGCCGAATAATCGCACTGTACAGGTCAGGAGACTGACACCCCCAGGATCTCTTTATCCTCACTTACACATTGCCAGAGGCTGAGTGAAAAATCATATACACTGTGAATTGGGGGGGGGCTGTTGGAATGGACTGGAGACCCAATGCCCATCTGTACTCTATTGGACATCATCTTCACAGGGAAGAGATGCAGCAGGTAGGATGCAGTATAGCATCAATGAAACACACAAGTTTCCTCTAGTTCTTTGGTGCTTCCTTTCCTCAGCTATTAAGACATAAATTCTTCCTTACCAATCAGATTAGACCAGAGCATGTATACTGCTATAGAGAAGAGCTGACAGCACAGGGAATCCAGGATAGATAAACCCTTCAGGGTCAACAATGAGAGTAGCAATAACAGGATTAGGAGGGGTTCAAAGAAAGGGGGAATTGATCACCAGGATCCACTTATAACCCCCACCTAGGGGGATGAATAATGGAAATGTGTGTAAGGGGCGATGGATGACGATATATGAAAATAATCATCTATAGCTTATCATGGGATTGTGAGGGAGGGCAGGCATGGGAGGGAGTGGAAGAAATGGAGAGCTGATGTCAGGGGTTCAAGTGGGAAGAGGATGCTCTGAAAATGATGATGGTGGCATATGTGCAAATTTTCTTGACAAACTAGATGCGTGTATTCATTGTGATAAGAGCAATAAAAGTCCCTAATAAATTTATTAAAAACTTAAAGAAAAAAAAAAGAGGAGTGCTTTTTCTGTTATACAAAACTGCCTCAACTGAAATCACAGAGACCCATTACTTGAATCAAATGATGTGTACTATCCACAGTGACTTTATGGATAATCCATTGTGGGAATGTGCATTCAAAATTAATCCATGCAAAAGATGGCTCATTTAAAAGGAAAAAAAAACACATTTGGAATTAAAGAGTTATTTAATTCTCTCTCTGTCTCTTTTAAATATGATGTTTTCTAGTGCTTCTTAGAGTTTAAATCCAAATGACGAAAAAGCAAGTGAAGTGAAGTCTTACAGCATAGACGAGGTATCACTGAGGAAGCTCGGTTCAATCTTTATGATTAATCTTCTTGGACCAGTTCTCCACAAAACATCATATCCTTGCAAGGAGCATCTCTGCTTCCTGTGTGGAGATCTCTACTGAGACTGAGGGACATTTTCCCATATGTCATGATTTTATGCATCAGTCCATTTGTGAGAATTTTTCCCTTCTTTACATTGAGTCCCAGTCCATCAAGGAAGGCTGCAATCTTTGATCTTCATCAGCAAGTGTTTCAGTTTTTCCTCATTGCAAGCAAGCTATGATGTGTTTGTCATCTGTGTGTCATAGCTTATCAATATCACAGGCTCCTCCAATCCTGATGCCGCTTCCTTCTTCATATAACCCAGCTTCTCTGATTATTTGCTCAGCATCCAAACTGGATAAGAATGGTGAGAAGATACAACCCTGGCACACACCTACTTTGATTTTAAACCCTCCAGTATCTTCATCTGTTGATTCATGTACAAATTCCACAGAAGCACAATAGAATTTTCTGTAATTCCCATTATTCTGAAGATGTTCATGAGTTTGTTATGATCCATACAGTAGAATGTTTGGCATAGTCAAAATACAAGTAAAAGTCTTTCTGGTATTCTCTGGTTCCAACCAATATCCATCTGACATCAGAATTGATATACTTTGCTTAATATCCTCTTCTGAAGCCTGTTAATATAATGATGCAGCCATTGTTGGATGGTGAGATAGTTATGTTGCATTGTGACAACCTGGCTAATAACACATATGGAATTAATTGAAGGGCAGAGAGATAAATAACTGTGAGCCTCATCCTTTGAGTTCTTTGGTCTCTTGCTTTCTAATGGCTGGACCTGCGTGCAACTGCCTCAGCCCATTCCCTGCTTCCAGCCTGCAAGGTGCACTTCCTGGCAGACATCCCGGAGGAGAAGCCACATGGATCTACCCTGATGCACCCTTGTGTCCTGGAGCAGCTGTGTGAGATCCCTGCCAGTGCTGAGATGATTACACGCTCACTGATTCAGTTTTCTTCCTGCAGTCAGTGTCATTGTATATGTTTTGTGAGATTGAGGAGGACTTTGTAGATTGGTGTCAGACATATGAGCTAATGTTGGACCTATAGGTTGGGACAGTACTGGTTTGGGATGCTTTCTTAAGTTACACTTAACCTTTATATAAAACTATCTCTTATACATATGAGTTTCCATGGATTTATTTTCCTAGTTTACCCAGACTAACTCAGATGGTCTTTTGCAAAATTTTACTTGCACGTGATATCAGTGATATAGTTCTATAATTTGAGCATTCTGTTGGGATGGGTACAAATGTGGATCACTTCTTGTTAGTAGTTCAAGTAGATCTCTTTCAAATGTCCTGGCATAGATGAGTTAGTACTTGTTGAAATATTTTAATTGGTATTTCATCAGTCACTAGGCCCTGGTTTAGGGCTAGTCCTTTCAGCACAGTTTGAATGTCTTCCTTTGGCACCATTCTCTCTTATCATGTGCTCCCTCCTGAAATGGGGGACGGTGGTCAGGTTGTTTTGGGTACAGTGCCTTTGTGTGTTCTTTCCATCTTCTTTTGATTTTTCTTGCATCTTTTAAAATTTGGCACAAAAATATTTCACTGCTGTGACTTGAGGAAGGGAAAAAAGAACAAGAACAAGAGCCTCCATGGGTTAGATCAAGACAGAGGCTGCAACATTAGGCTCAAGAACAGGAATGAGTGTGATGATGGCACAGGATGAAGCAGTGTTTTGATCTGTTGTTCATAGGTTCACTGGGGATCAAAACCGATTCTGTTGACTTCTAACAACTGTACTCTCACATTATTTCTCAGCTTGTGACTATTATAATATCCAGGTCTATCTGAGTCATCAATTACTTCTTGCTTTCATCATTATTTTTTAGTGATATGTAGTTGTGAGGGGAGCCTGCCCCTAGCACATCATTGTGGGTCTGGTAGGTGCAATTGTACAGTGATAATAAGGAAGGATTATAGTAAAATCATAGAAAATACGAGACAAGAGAGATTGAAATAATGGAGTCAGACACATTTCATGGTAGTATGCTCACTCAGCCCCACTTGGTGATTCACGTGGAGAGAGCAGGAGCAGGAGGAGAGAGACGGGACCAGGGGGAAGACCGGGGGGTGGGTAGAGAGTTCCTTTTTTGTTAACAAGATTCATATATATTTGGGAGGTGTGATCACAGGTAACCACACATAACAGGAATGGGTTGCACTGTAGGTTATACAGCAATGAGGGAGAGATCTAGGAACATACACACAATAGGAAGGAGAGGTATTGGGGTCTTACATGTGACAAGATGGGCAGACCCCAGAATTCAGCATGGCAGCCTAATTTTGGATGTCAGTGTACATGTTTGGCCTATTCTCTGGATCACCGTAGAAACCACAATTGGTAGAGTGTGAACCCCACCTACAGGGACCAGACTAATGGTCGAAAGCCCTCAGGGAGAAGTTCTCTATTGTCTATAAGAGCAGGGAGTGGGCCCAGACAGTAGTCTGAAAGGTTGAATGCATCTGATTTCCCACCATGTGTTGGCAAGTAACCTCTAGTGTATGACAAATCTTTGGAGGAGATAGAGCTGGGGAATAGTGTTATTATAATCCCCCACATAGTATGTTATCATGTGTATTTACCAACATGTATTTATCCATTTTACTACTGATGGGCATTTGGGCAGTTTCCACCATCAGGCTTGTATGAACAGAGAGTGATGTGTCTTTTAGTGATGTCTCTTATTTTTTGAGGTTGTGGACCAGGCAGAACTATTGCTGGATTATTTAGAATTTCTATTCTTAGTTGTTTGGGGCAGCACCATATTCTTCCCCACTTTGTATTTATTTACAGGACCACTAGTAGCATATGAGAGTTCTAATTTCTCTGCCCCCCCCCAGAATTTCTTGTTTTCTGATTTGCTTTTTAATTGGATAATTCAGCATGAACAATATAATCACCCACATAACAAGACAAAGCAATATAACCCATCACATAAATAAGACAAAGAACAAGAATCACATGATCATATCAATAGATGAAGAAAAGGTATTTAGCAATATCCAATACCCATTTATGATAAAAAGACACAACAAAATAGAAATAGAAGTGGAATTCCTCAACACAATACAGTCCATATACAAAAAAATCAATGGTCAGCATCATTTTCATTGGATAAAAATTGAAACATTCCCTGAAGAATGGGAACTAGACAAGAATACTCCATTTAGTTACATAATCTTTTGTAAATTTGAGACTTAAGAGTAAAGGGATGGAGCTTGGTCTGTCAAACAGGTCACAGCTTATTGACCTCATTTTGGGTTGCTAAGGAGATAAATAGCTCACTGGAGGCAGGATACTCGCTCACTCCTTGTGAGACATTCCTGTTGACAAAATGCATAGATTTGTGCTTGAGCTGAGTTAGCCATGTGGAGACCATTGCCAGGGCAGAGATGCTTACAACATCACTGGATCCACAAGACTTCCCACCCACTGGCATACAATCTTTCTGCATTCAGTGTCATTGCCCAAATGTATGAGTCTAAAGAAGAATTTATGAACTAGTATCAGCATATGGGGTAATATCAGATATATAGACTTGATCTGGACTAGGCTCGGATGTTTTCTCAATATTCAACTGCTCTTATTTAAAAAGTTCTTTCTTACACACGAGTATCTATGAATTTGTTTCTCTAGTCAACACAGACTAATATATACTCCTTGGTACCACTCTTATTCAACATCTTTCTGGAAATCTTAGCCAGAATCACCTTACTCAGAACTCTGTCTGGAATACTTTTATAAGTGGTATAGCTTAGATATTTCCTTTGGGCTATTTGATTCCAATCTCATGACATACTATTTCACTTTTTGATTACAATACTCGCAGAAGCAGGTAACATAAATCAGGCAACTGTGAGATGTCCAGTCTCATCTTATAAATGAGGAAACAGACTGAATGGTGATGCAATTTATGTAGCAATGAATATGAAAAGTAGACAAGAACCTACATTCAGAAGGTTCTTAGTCTAGTGATGTTGCTTAAGATGGTACATCAATCTTTTTTAAGATGGTAGTGCCAAATCAGTAATAAGTAATGAAGTATAAGAACACAGAGACTCCTCAACAAGAGAGGTTTCTAGTGTACTATATGTTTTAACAATTACTCCTAATGAATGGGGTTCTTTATACTCCAACTCCTCAAGCTATAAATACACATGTGGGTCATATGAGCATCTTGTTAAAAAACAGATTCTACTTCAGGAAATCTTGAAGAATTCAAAATTGATCAAATAAATTAAATTTTTGCAAGCTCACTGAAGTTTTTCCTTCTGTCCCCAGAGAGGAACATACATACAACCCTCCCCCCCCCCCACAAACCTACACACCAGTTTGGATCATAGATATCAGTAAACATCTGATAGTAATCTTAACTTGAACACTAGAGTATAAGATAAATTGACTAAAAACTTTGACTCCAAAGACAAATTCCGAGACATGAATTGATTGTTCACACCCTCAAACCACAACTGAATCTCTTATTGACTTACATTCTCCAGCTGGAATTAGCTATCACAGGATTAAACAATTTGATTGACTTTGCATCTGTGTTAGCCAAAATTGCAGGTCTCAGGGTTGGGCTCAGAGAATTTCGTCTGGTGCTGCCAGAACTACTTTTGGCTAGGTATTGATTGATGGATCCCTATCCAAATCCAATTGCTCATCCTTCCTGCCCAGGGAGATTCAGTATATATTGATCTCTGTCCAAGCTCATCTGGGGAGAACAATACTGCTACAATGGAGAAAGAGACACTTGGGGTCCTGCATTGTGCTGCTTTTGTTCCTCCTGCCAGCTCAGACCAAGGCTTCATCTGCAACACTTTCAGTGACTGGCAGGTGTGAGCCTGGCCTCAGACAAAGCCGATTGACTATTCTTCTGCATGTCCTCTGATGGCATATTCATTTAGACACATCACAGTCATGCAGATGTCAATTGACCCAGTTAGCTTTACATGCAGAGTGAATCCAGTTAACTGTGTGTCAACGGATTGCATAATTCATTCATTAATGGGCTGCCTCAGATTCCAAGGGTTGTTTCTTTTCTTCAGAGCAGTAGGTTCAGTGAGAAGCAAAGTCTTGGAAGCATTTCACTTTTCAGGACGATGGGCCTTAATCCCCCAAATTTATTCTCTCTCTGTTTCATTTTCACAAAAGAATGATTTCATGAGAGGAATACTCAATAAAACAGAACTACATTGTTAACAATATTAATACTCACTTATATACAGCTGCATACTTTTATAACGGGGGTCTTTTGGAAGTACACATGGTTATCAGGTTCTGCTGCTGACTGAAAGATTGGTGGTTCAAGTCTACACAGAGGTACGCCAGACGAAATGCCCAGAAGAACTACTTAAAAAAAATCTCCTTTGAAGACCTTTTGGAGCAGTTTTACTCTGACATGCACAGACTAGTCAGGAGTTAGAATTGGTTTGGTTCTTTGTTGTTGCTATTCTGTGTCATTAAATTGATTCTGATTCATAGAAGCCTGCAATATAGTGAATTATGTGACTCTTCTAGACATCTTTGCTATTCTTACAAAATGCCTCTTTCCTGGTGTGGTTAAGTAAGAAACACCATACCAGCTATTGAGTCAATCAATTCTGACTCAATGACCTTCATATAGTGTTTCTGAAGCTTTACATTTTTACTGGAACTGATAGCCTCATTTTTCTCACATGAAAAATTTAGTGGATTTGAACTCCTGATCTTACTATTAGCAGTTCAATGCATAGCCTCCTTACTATACAAACAGGACTCCTGGGGTAAGAAACTTACTCTCACAAGCTCATATTGTCATCTGCCAGCAGCAAAAAATAGTGTCACTTAGTACAGCAAGGTTTCACTCTGGGCAATTGAGACTATCTAGTTAAGCATTATCAAAGTTGTCTCACCTTAAGTTTGAGGAAGGTGTTATATTTGTCTCCAACTCATCTCTATTGGTTTGAAATTCCTAAGAACATTGACTTTTTGTGTTTTAGATCTGACATTCTAGTTGTCCTTTGATGAGAAGTCACAAATGCTTCTAATAAGATTCTATAAATATGTACTGGAATATCACAAGCCAAGGGAAGATGGTGGATCACTGATGGTCTGGACTCATCCAAGCATCCATACTGGGTCAATTTCTCGTTGGTTTTTGGTGCCCTCTGATCTAAAATAACGAATAATATCAATCCAATGGTTTTCATTATGTCTTTACTGTGAGTTCAGAACAAATTGAGCTCTGGCTCTAGAGAACAATTCCTCTCTTATCCTTTCTATGCCCAATGTTCTCATTGTGAAGTAGCTGGCAATTTCCTTATCAGATCATAGTTTTTGCAACTTAGAGCTTAGTGAATCTCTGAATGGTTTCCCTGTTTCCTCTACCTCTCCATCTCTCTGTTGTGCTATCATCCTCTTGACCTAAGTGAATGGGAGGTGACCTATATCCTAGTGTAGGATAACTGCTGAGACAGAAGAGTCAATTCTGTCCCTCACAACAACTTAAAAAATGTTTTGAAAGTCATGACTCTATTTTTACAAACAAATGAAATATTTAACTTGATTAAAATATTTCAATTTTACTTCAGAGCCTCACTTTACCAATCAGTTCTCATCTTGCTTCCTCTTTCCCTTCTATCCTTGATAACAAGCAAAATCAGTCTCTTTTGGTCTGAAAATTTAAGAAATGTTTTAAATGACAGTGATATACAATATGTGTCCTATTGAGTTGGACAAATCTTACTCAACCTACCATTCTCCCAATCTCTCTATGATATGAGGACAGTGGAAATATGGTTGGGTACTGACAGTTATCAGGGTCAGGTGACTCAAGGGGTGGGGGGGGGGCATTCCTGGAACAGACACAGAGTCCTGGCAAAAAGAAGAGGCAGAAAGAGAGGGGGACATCTCTCATGAAAAGACCACACCTCCAAGGAGGTATCATCAAGCCATGACCTGCTTGACAGGTGAGACTTGACCTCTCACAAATGCAAGTTGATATAAAGCCTAACTGCCACACTCATCTACATGGGAGCACTGTTCCCACTCTCAAAAAAAATGGAAACAACCTAAATGGGCATCAACGGAAGAATGGATAAAAAAGCATGAGTAAGTACACACATGGAATGCATTGTTAAAGAATAATGATGGGACTGTGAAACAAATCAGGACTCTAGTGGAATTATAGGACATTATGTGGGGTGAAGTTACATAAACACAAAAGGACAGCTTTTGAATGAGATCATTGCTATAAAGGAAAAATCAATATAAAGTTTTTTTTTTCAAAAGAATAAGAGTTGTGTGGTTGCTGTAGGTGGATATTAAAAAGGGAAGGAAAGGGCAGCAATAGATGAGAGAGTAGACAAGTGTTGGTTAAGGTCAATGGGGAAATAATATTCTATAAAAAGAAGAGAATGGGGGGCAGGGGAAACTATTGGGAGATTTGGTAAGTTGTTTACCTTGTTGAATATAAAAACGGTGATATTAAATGTGTACTCCCAGTTTTTTTTAAGTAAAAAAATAAGTAAAAGAACACAGATTTCTAGATCAATTGACCTGAGCTCAAACTTGTATTGCCAACTCTTTGCATTGCCTTGAACTTTAAATTAGTTGAGACTATGCCTTGACTTAATGACTAATAATTGTTATCATTACTATTAATTATATTAGTCAAAGGTACTGTATCAGGTTTGGTTTCCCAGAATGAAATAACCAAAATGCTTGCATCTGGCATATGTATGCATATAGAAAGAAATTTATATCAAGAAATTACTTACACAGTTGTAGGATTAGGTAAATTCTGTTTGATTCAAATCTGTAGGTCAGAGGTAAGCTGGCAGTCTCTTCTGACTTGTGTAGCTACAGGAGTTGACAAACAGGAAGCTGAAAATAAAGCAGGAGGGTCGCAGGTTGGTGGATGCAAAGCTGAATTAATCCAAAGTCAGCAGTCCACTGATGACGCCTATGATGGGCAGCCAAAATAATAGGAGATTGATGCACCAGGCATCAAATCCTGATCCAGCAGAAGACAAAGGGATACAAGAGAACCAGTTCTGTTCAAAAGGTCACACCCCCAAGGAGTGTTGGATGTGGCCCGATGGCTAGAATGGGCTCAGTACCTTGAGTTGTTCTAAAATGTAATCATCATAGTGATCCAATAGAGCCAGAGATTGAACCTAGATCTTCTGCTCATCTGTTTTGTGTTCTTACCCTCTACCACATTCCAGGAAAAATCCTGAAAAGGACCTCACATCAGACAATTTTGAGTTGGATTTGAACAGTCCTCTCAGTTCCTAAAATGTGCCTTAGTACATGAATTGAGTGAAAGGTTATTGTTTTGTTTTTATATTCCCCTAGACTTACAAAGTGGAAATAAAATGATTGAAAAATAGAAATGAAAACATAAAGAGATCCATGTAACTGCAGTCTCCATGAGTTTAAGAAAACAGATGCCATCTACCTGAAACAGAACACACTAAGCTACAATAAATGTGTTTTTCTGTGCAGAGAGGGGATGAAATGAAGCTTACAGTGTCTTGGTGTCACCAGTATAATCTTTATCTTTGTTGAACAATAACAGATAAACAATTTGCCCTATTACAGGCAGAAGGGCCAAATGTGTTTGCTTTCAATGACAGAATTTTTTAAAATCACTCTTTTTTTTAAAAAAAAAGGTGCATATTCTCAATTTGAGACTTCATTTAGATTACCCATCTGGAGAAGGAGAGCTGAGAGAACGCAGACTTCCCTTTATTTACTTGTTATTGAAGCAAACGAAGTGAATTGTTGGAAGCTTCTGTGCAGCCCCGAATGCCTCACATATGACTCTTACTGAGATTAATGCATTTAATTTACCTCTTTGGTATATTTGAGATGCTATTCAGCAGCCTGTTGGGAGTTCCGTGTCCTATATGCTGCTCCATGGTGAGATTCACTCTGGTTGTTGCTACAGAACTTGCTTTAAAGAGTTGGCTGGGTCTAGTGAAAGAGGAGGTTGGGCTCTCCAATTTCAGCACTCTCTTCTGTGGTCAGAAGCTATAGAAAATGGAAAAGAACTAGCACATTGGGAGCGACAAGCCCAAGAGCCCTGGTTTTGCCATTCCTTTCCATTGTTGTATGCTGTCTATGTTCACAATGTTCTCAACAATTAAAAAGTCACTTATATTCAAGGTAAAAGTCTCTACCTATGAAGTGAATTAAGAGCCTAACTGGTTTCCTGTATAGCGCGTTTATAGTTTATGATAAATATCAGCACTGTCATTGCGTGGAAACAATAGAAAGAACACTTCCTCTCCTTGTTCACTAATTCTCAAATATTCTCCTTGTTCATTTATTCTTAATATCAACTCTGTGCAAGACACTGTGTTAAGTTCTGAGACTACAGTAGGGACAGGAGACAAATGTTCCTTGTTTTCCTAACCCTTCTAACCTACAGGGAAAGGCTCAAATAATTAACCACACATCTATTTAATTGTAGTCCTAGTAAATGTCACAAAGAAAGAGAAACAGGGGCAAAGTCAAGAATGAGTGATTCCAGAGAATGATTTCCTGAGTGCATTAGATTTAAAGGATAAGTAAAAACCCAAAGGAAAGGAAATTGTAATGGTTGAATGGAAACTAGAACTCAGATAAGCTGGCCTCCAATCTCTCTCATTTTCCTCTATCTTATTGTCTTGAATCTAAATGTCATTATAGTAAACACACATTAATATCCAAAGCATAGAATCTCTCTTACTGATTTGAGGGTCTCATTCTTCTTTATGCTGCTTTCTACCCCAAATCTCTATGAAATGACCAACAGTTTCCCACTTATTTTTAATGATTCTTGGGTACTAGCCTAAACATTTTTCAAAAAAGAAGAACCATATAGTAGTTTCCTCCCTAGCTTTCCAATTCCATCAGGGATACCTTCGGCAGGAAATCATTTCAAAAGTTTTACCACTAGAAGTTGAGCAGTGAGATTTTGGTCATGGTATCTGCAGACAGCTTTATGTATAGTAAAACGGCAGTAGAATACTAAAATGTTGTGCCATGAGGGCATAAATTGTCATTATCACCAAATGCACACACAGCAAAAAAAAAAAAAAAAAGACAACCCCCAAACCCTGAAGACGTCACTTTAAAAGACACAACTGAATAGAAACATAATAGATTATGAAATAGGTGAGCAAATCTACATATATATAAAGCAAGAATTCAAATGCCTTTATTGCATGAAATAGCAGTGAGGTATCCAATGAAGACAAGCAAGCACGTCCTTAGAAATTCAAACCAAGGATCAGCCATTTGCAATTCAGAACGAGCATATTTATAAAAGAATGTTGATCACATACTTCAAGTGAGCTCAAGAATGAACCAACTTCTTAACTTACTGTGTGACTTCAGGAGACCAGGGTTTCTTTACGGGTCTTGGTCATTTTAGTTTTCAATATGATATTCCAAAAATATCATCTTCTTTCTCTGAATGTGGTAAAAAAAAAGAGTCTATTTGGAAAAGTATGATTATTGTTTGTGTGCCCTGCTTAGTATTCTTTCATAGTCTGATTATGCGCATCAGGAAATCCACCCGTCTCTCACAGGACTTCATGGTTCTCATGGTAGTAGGCACAGTGGAGTCACTCTCTGTCATCCCATTTCTCTTCTTGTGACTCACTTCAGGGACTGTGAACACAGAAGAAAAGCATCCTGGACATATTGATGGGTGAGCCTCAGAGACATTTCCATTCCCTTTGAGATGCTGGCAAAGATTTAAGTAAGCTCGTATGTGACATTACAACCCCCACTTCAGAGAGAAAAACAAACAGATAAAGAACACCAGCTAATGAGTTTGGAAAGCCAGGAAGCAGCTGAAGTATTGTGTTTTAAAATGCAATAGATTTTAAATGGCATTTCCAATAATGAATAAGTCACCCAATTACTGCACTCTTCTCATTCTGAACACCTGTCCCTGTGATTCTCAATCCTGAGAGTGACTTTTATTTTTAACAATATTTATTATCATGAGTGTTATCACATTAGATTAAATCAGCTGAAGATAGACTCAGCATTCACTGATGGAATCAAAGCATCTTCGTTATTTTTTCCCCAGCCACCTTCAGAAGCTGTAGCTACTCTGAGCTACCTTTGCTTAAAGTCTCCAGTGGACAAAAGAATAATCCTAGAACTACATGAAGGGGTAATAGTACCCTAGGGTTCCCTGATGGATGTCACCTCAATGAATCCCTACATATTTCAATAAGCTCTTGCAAGAGATGAATCCCCAAACAGCTCCAGTTAGCATCCAAAGTCTGGTGTTTGTGGAAGTGGGCAGAAGAGCTCTATCAGAAAGTGGGAAAAGGGAAGGGAAAGGGAGAGAGATTTACTTCAAAGCAATGACTCATACAATTTTGAGTGCTAGCACATTCCAGATAGTCAAGTCAGGTAGAAGGGAGGCTTGAAAAAGCTGTTGACCTATAGTATTGCTGGGACTCATAAATATGAAATTCTATACATCAGAAAGCAAGCCAGGGCTCTCTGCATACTTACATGTGACAATGAAAAAAGGGAAGGACCTAGACATGGTAAGAAACTATTCAGGATATCCACTTATATTCTGGAGGCAAACAAAACTCCCAAGGGGCCCCCTCCACCTTCAATTAGTTGGCTGATTATATTATATCGTACAAATGATTATACCATATTACATTATGGAAAGCCAATGGTCAGCGTCTGCTAAACCGCTAACAATCACTGTCTAGACAAGTGGAAAAACAAGAGTAGCCATCACAAGAAGTTAATGCAAGTACCTCATTTAATCCACAGCGGTTTTTTTTGCACTCACACTGTGGGGAGAGAACCTTAAGTAGGCTATGAATAGCTAAAAGAATTATGAAACTGGACTTCAAAGAGCACAATCAGAATGTTTGCAGCAATGAGCATGCTGAAACTTCATCTGACTTACTTGAAACATGTTATCAAGAAAGACCAATGATTAGAAAAAGATATTTGGTAGAGTTAATAATGAGCAAAAACAACAGAAACACTAAGTGGATAGACAAACACAATATATCTAACAATAAACTCATACTCATACAAGGTTCATGAAAATGACACAAGGCTGGGCATCATTTTTTACTCTTACATATAGGTCATTATGCATTAGAGTTAACTCAAAGGAAAAGAACAACAATAAGCTCATAAAATCAAAGAAAATCAGATAGATCTTGAAGCCATTGTGATGAGGAAAGAAGGACTAGACATAAGAGAATTTTTATTAAAAACAGCTTTATTATTACTTTTATAACAATACTTAGTCAAGGCACAGAAAAAAGAAAAGCCATACAGACAAGTACAAAGATAGAAGAGAAAGCAATTTAATCAATCTTTCTTCCTCCCTCTTTTTTTGCTTTCTTTCCTCCCTCAAATATCTCATAGACACCCACTGTGTAGCAAGAGAAAAGCATCCCTGTCTTTATACCTTACATTCTGTGTCCTTTGAGATCTCCACTCTCTGTAATAAGCATACCCACAAATATTTATAAAAATGCATATGTAATAAGTGATTTTGAAGAGGAATTACATCAATAGCTAATGTTATACAGAGAAAACTGATTTATAAGCAGGCTCAATCCAATCATTTCTCTTAAAAAAACAAGCTATTGACATTTTGTCAACATAAATCACTAGGCTTTGTGGTTGTTGGGCATCATCATATCAGTTCTGATTATTCATAACCCTGTCCAAAGAGAAGAAAGCTCTGCCCATAATTGTGCTTGGATCACTATCACCGTTTCATTTGAGCCCAAAGTTGCAACCACTGTGTCAATCCATTTAATTGACATTCTCCATTGTTTTTGTTAAATTTGTTTTTGTCTATTTTATCAAAGATGGTTTCTTCTAGTGACAATTTTTTCTTAACAATGTATCCAAAGTACCTGAGGTGAGGTCTTGCTCTATTCGCTTCTGAGGAGCATTCAGGTCATTCCTCTTCCAAGACAAGTACAAGTATGTTAATTCTGCTGAGTGTCCAAGGTATATTCCCTATTCCTAAGCAATTCTGTCTATCAGCATTCATGGAAGAAGCATTCAAGACCGGAAACAGCATATTGCATGGGGCAAATCTTCAACAAGGGACCTCTATCAAAGGTGTTAAAAGAAAAAGCAATGTTGTTTTGTGGACTTAAGAGCACCTGACCCAAGGAATAATATTTTCAATCTCTACATATGTATGTGAGAACTGGACAATGAATGGGGAAGAACTAAGGACTGACATATTTGAATGACAGTATTGCTTAGGAATTGGGAATATACCTGTTTTCTCTTTCATTTCATCTCTCCCTTTCTATGTCCTTCTGTCACTCTCTCACCTCTGCTCTGCGAGCAAGTTAGTCTCACTCCTACCTAGTAGGTATCAGTCTTTTTACATGAAAGAAACCAAGAAGACACTGAATTAAATCATCATATATTTATAACCAGAAGAAAAAGAATTCTCCCAGCTCTAGAAAATCTTTCAACAAGAACACTGATGGGCTTGTTGTCTGCTAGTGTAGACTAGTGTCTACTTTTATGTGAAACACCATGGCTAGGAAAGAAAGACCACATCTAAAATGACTGTCCACACTCAACCCACAGCCCAGACTGAGAAGTGTGAGAAATAATGTTTCCCTGCTACAAAATGATGAAGGGTGGCATGACTCCTGATAGAATTATGGCATATGTAGCTGTCAGCCTAATACGATTTGTTAAGTCCAGACTTGTTTATACCCTGTCTGTAGATGATAAAATTGGGACTAAAAGAGTTTAGGGATTTACTCAAAATATGGCTTATTTTTCTTAAGAGATCGAACCAAGTTATAATATATAATAAGGGTATTTTTTCCAAAACCATTTAATTAGTAGCTGATACAGAACTCATATCATTCCATAGTTCAATCACATCAAACACTATTGTACAATAGTTACCATTATCATTTTCAAAACATTTTTCTTTCTTTAATTCCTTGATATCAGCTCCCATTTACAACCCCACCCTCACCCCTATACACTGTACTGCCCAGAAACCATGGTTCTGTTTGCTGTCCTTACAGTTTTATCAATCCTGGGTCTCTAATACTGCCTTCAAATGCTCTACCACTGAGTTATACCCCCTAGCATTTCCAATACTGCAGAACAAAAAATATATAACAAAAGTTCAAAAGGGTTACCCTTAATGATATGTGAGATAAATTACAAGATGACCAAACAGCAAACAAAATACAGAAATCAGATCAGGCCCAATGTGCATAAAAGGGGGGATTAACAGACAGTGTTTTAACTGTTCAAGTCAAGTTTTCCATTTTCATCTTACAGTCTTCTCTCCAATGTACTCTTGTTTGCTATCCAGTTTCTTCCCATTCGTCTATGTTGGGTAGAGGGAAATCACCGAGGCTTATTTCCGTTGTAGATCTCACAAAGGCATATTTCATTATTTTCACCTGTTGGCATTGTTGATTCCCACTCATAGAAAACCTACAGGATTAAGTAGTAGAACCCCATATTTTTTCCAACATGGCAAATCTGTGTAGGCACCACTCATCTGCCAGGTTGTCATACGGTGGTGGCTTATATGTTAATGAGATATTGAAAGTTACAAAACTCCCATTTCAAAGGCCAGGAGGGTCATGCATAGTGGGTAAGTTTCAGAGGAGCTTTCAAACTAAGATGGAGTAGGAAGTCAGAAGAAGTGGTCCACTTCTGAAGAAAGAGTCATTGAAAACCAGAGAAGCATTGCCTGATATAGTGCCAGGGGATGAACCCCTCAGCTTGAAAAGCACTCAAAATATGGTAGGGGAGGAGCAGTATCCTCAAAATAGAGTCTACTTTAATCACACAAATGGAGCAATATTATCAGGGACTTCATTGACTAAGGTAGCACAACCTAAAATAAGAAGAAATGAATGTGACAAGTCATTAACAATTGTAATGGGAAGTATGAGTCTAGAGAAATTGAAAGATGTAGAAAGTGAAGTGGAAGAATTGTCAATCAATGTCCTAGGCTTTAGAGGGCTGGTATTGGTCATTTTGAATCGAACAATCACATGATCTGCTCTGGTGAAGGTGAAGCGGCAGTATCACAGCAATTGTAAAAAATAATTCTGAAGATTTAGCCTGAAGAAAAATTTGTCTGTAATCAGCTATTGTCCACAGACCTACAAAGAAAGTTGAGTTTTCACACGGAAGCCACTAATGCAAATTATAAGGAAATTAAAGATGTGTATCAACTTTTTCTGTCTAAAATTGATCACTTATGCAATCAAGATGCTTTGCTTCAAAACTTGTGATTGGAATGCCAATTTGGAAACAAAAAGAAGGATGTGTAGCTGGAAAATATTACCTTGGTGATAGAAATGACCCTAGAGATTGCATGAGAGAATTTTGCGAGACCAATAGCTTCTTTATTTAAAATACATTTTTCAACACCATAAATAATTTGATATCTATGGATTTTGCCAGATGGAAAACACTGTAAAGAAATAAACTGTATCTGCAGAAATAGATACTATTGTTGTTGTTAAGTCCTGAGATGATTGTTCCAATTCATTGCAACCCTACGTACGACAGAAAGAATCAGGGCCTGGTCCAGCACCAACCTCACCATCGTCATTATGTTTGAGCTCATTATTTCAGCCACTGTGTTGATTATCTTTCAAGGCATTACATTTTTACTTAACTACCTCTGCGATAGTCTACTTTCACAGACTCTTTCTGGTAGTAAGGCTATTCAACTCCCTGAACTGTGATCAGAGGGGATACACCAGAGGCTAATCCTTGTGTGGACTCTGTAAATGGATTTGGGGCTTCCACTGTCACCCATAGGCTTCTGCAAACCAGATGTGCACATTATAAGCTCTAATACTGTTCCCTCATTTGGGGTGTTGGAGTTCTTTATTTATGATCCTTGGTCCACACACACAGGCCGGTCTGCTTCTTTCATATAGGTTTTGTTGATGTGTCACTTACACGACAGACAAGACTTTGAGACTCCACATGCTATTCTTTCTGATATCTGCACACCATCTAATTTCTTTATCACACTCTGCTTTTAAAATAAATCCAAACTCATTGCCATAGAGTGGATGCCACCTCATAGTGACATCTTGCCACCCCCCCCAATTAATTTACACAAGCAGAAAGCCCTGTCTTTCTCCTGAGGAGTAGCTGGTGGCTTCAAACTACCTGCTATGTGGATCACAGCATAACCATTACACAATTGGGGGGTGAGTTAAGTTTAAGTCCCAAACGCATTCATATACCTATGGCTTATGTAGCTCTCAGGTTCCCATTAGATACTCTGCTATCATTTTATGATAGAGAATATTATAAATCATCCCCTGGGGGCAGAAGACAAATTCTGTTAATTTTGTTCATTAATTTGAACAATGGCATGGATTTTAAAACACTGAAAAATAAATTAAACAAGAAAAGGCTAGTTTTAGACTGCAATATATTTTCTAACTTGTAGAGATTGAAGTCTTAAGTCTGGGTACTATTTACAGGATCATGGGGTTGGTGATTGGACAAGTCTTTTAATAACATGCATTAACAAAGGGGGAACCATTTTTATCCAACACATTGTAGGAAAGGAAAGATAGCATTAAATAGGAAACATATGGTAGTTCTAGCTCAACATTCATTGGGCATCCTCAAAGGAAGAGATCCCAACCAAAGTCCAAAGACCACCAATTCCATAATGAGCTTTAGCTCCAAAATCAATGTCCATGGAAGCAGTAGTCATTCAAATAAAGGGCATATTGCCTTGGGCAAATCTGTGTCAAAGAAACTTTTCAAAAACATATTTACTACACAGCCAACATGTCATTTTGAAGACCAAGACATTCCACACATAAATCTTGGCATTTTTAATCACTTCAGGACACATGTAAACACTTGATAATGAATAAGGGAGACCAAAGTATAATTGATTATTGAATGATGGGACAAGTAGATTGTGAACTGTCAGAACGACAACACAAATCCACGGTGGAGGAAACACAGAATGTTCCTTAAGAGTAAGCAATGGCCAAACTTCATCGCAGATATTGGACTGTCTTTAAAGAGGACCTTGGAAGAGGACATCATACTTAGTAAAGGGGATGATCAGAAAAAAAGAGCAATACCATCAACAAAATGGATTGGCATAATGTGGTCTTTGTATTTATTACATAATTGCTTTCCATAGAATTTTCTAAGCCTTGGTCTGCATACCCTTAAAGACAGCAGCCTATGTTTTTGAGGTTAAACCATGGCTGTTCCACTGGTTACAAGGGGGCTCTGTCTGTGTTATTCAAACTTGAACATCATAGCATCAATTCCTTTTCTTCCATGAACAAGGTCCTCCATGCAAATTAGTAAAGCCACTTGGCTTGTAAAGAAGAGAGTAGGCCACACATCTGCAATGCTAATACTGACTATGTGTGAGATCAGAAATACTCCCATACCCTGCGATGGTTGTTCACCTCCTGAATTCTGTGGCCATGTCCACTTCAAGTCATATTTCTCAGGTTCTCCCTAAGCCCTTTTGGTGTAGTGGTTTATATATTGGGACCAGTGGTTCTCAACCTTGCTAATACTGCAACCTTTTAATACATTTGTTCATGTTGTGGTGACTGCCCCCCCCACCATAAAATTATCTTCATAGCTACTTCATAACTATAATTTGAATTGAATGTCCTTGTAAAAGGGTTGTTCAACCCCCAAAGGGTTTGTGACCCACTGATTGAGAAGCGCTACATTGGACTTTTAACTAAAATGCCAGCAGTTCAAGTTCATTATGCACTCCAAGGGAGAAAGACTAGGGTTTTCACTTCTATAAATTTTATAGGCTTGGTCATCCAGAAGGGTAGTTCTGTTCCATAAGACCACTACTAGACAGAATTAACTCAATGGCAATAAGTTTAGCTTTGAGTCTTCTTGAGCCATTGTCACATTGACACATTACTTACACCTCAATTATTTCTTACCTCTCTTATTAGATTTCTGATAATTTTGGTAGTTGTTGCACTGGGTCCCCACTCCACCCTACACTGATTGTTCAATCTTCTTTGACTTAGATAGGTTTTCTGCCTTCTTCCTCTGCTCACACTCTCTGGCCGTGCTTCCATTTATTCATTCTGGCTTTTATTTCTCCTGGTAGTGAGCCAGTTCTTCACCCAATAGTCTGATACTGCCTTCGAGAATTTTCTGTCAAGTGGGCTGATTCCAAGGGTTTCCACTCTCTGTCAAGGACAACTTCTCAGGACCTATCTAAACAAGGATCCTAGAATTCATTACACTGCCTCCACTTTGGGGGCAAGACTCACTCTACGAGTTTGACTTCATGTACAATTACCAAGCTATAGATGGCATCCCAAAGTTATAGAGGAATTTTTTAATGTACAAAGTGAATCTGTTTCATCTTTTAAATATAATTGTGTACCAAATAACAAGGTGATGCACATTCTTACAAATTAGTTTTGAAACTTGTACTTTACCCTATCCACTCTGCTGTTATGCTTAGCATTTAAACTGCATATACCCTGTAGTTAACACATGGTTCATTCTTGGTGGTTGTTTACTTTCCAAGTAAAGGTTCCAACATCAGGTAATTAGTTAACAATTTGTAAAACCTCTAATCTGTCAAAAAGGAAAGAGAACTTTTTTTTTTCACTGTGAATTTCTTTTTTTTTTGTTTGTCTTTTTATTGGGGGGGGCATCACTGCTCTCTGGTGGTGGGAGTAGGAGGCCCACCCCCACTGCTGGAATTGAACCTCCATCCCAGTGGGCCGCAGTCCTGCACAGAACTACTACGCCACCGGGGCTCAGCCCTACTGTGAATTTCTTTTAATTGCTGAAAGCCCTTTGACTGGTATTTGGAAGATTATGTAGCTTTATGACTGATGCATTTTCACACTTCCCCATCATTTTTGTTTAAACCACCCACAAGTCTTAATTTCTGTGTTGTACACTGTTCTCTCTGACAAATGACCAGGGGGGACCCAAACACCAAACAACAACAACAACAAAAACCCATGCTGTTAATCACACAGGATAATGCTGCAAAGTATGAGTATCTAAGTGATTTGTAAAAGACATTGTTATTTTTTGCTTTCTGTTTCAAGTGGTTTCTAGCGGTTTCTAAAGACATGGTCATCACTGCCTGAAGCATGTCTTCTTTGCTCATGGAATTGCTTGGGTCACTGCCCAGTGCTCCGGAACTTATGGTTGGCCTTCCACTGGCATATGGAACTGCTCCTGGCAGATCCACCTACTGCCGCCACCACTGCTGCTTTTCAAAGTAAACTTCTTTTCCGCAGCTCTTCTGAACTGAGATTTGTACCTACTGTCTGGGGAGTATGTCGAGCTGTGTTTCTGGAACCACCTTGGATGCTGAGCTGAACCGCCCTGTGGAGATCGACTTCCCTCTCTCTCAGGTCAGTTTCATGGTGACTTAGTGCTAGAGCCTTTTGCAATCCCTCCTCATCGTCAGCTACGATTCTTGGCCCGTCATTTGTTTCCAAGACTTGTTCCAGGTATGTGTCCTGGGCTCTCTGGTCTTCCAGGTGTGCCGATTCTTCTCCAGTAAATTTTGGTAGATGCTTCTGTTGGACCCTGATCATCTACAGGAGTGGGTCAGCTTCACAATCAGGCAGATCACCCTTGACAATAAACACAGAGTAACCTTCCCGTTGTAGCTGAGCCGAGAAAAGTGCAAAGATGTGCCTCACATTAACTCTGGACCCGACAAGAGAGAATTCAAGTTAAACCACCGTTTTCCTCATTTCTAATAGTGCTCTTTGTAATTGCATATAAATGGTCTTTTATTTAGAGGATTGATCCTCAGCCTCTGATACTCTGCACTGTTGAACAGGATTAGTTCTAGACCCCACACTTTCAAGGCGTCGCTTATATGTTGAATTGAGAAAAAAGCCACTGTCATGAAATAAGCGATCCTCCACGCTTCCAGAAGGCTGCTGTGGAAATGTGCGGTAATCTTCACTCGGCACGCCGTCTCCCGCCATCCTCACTCACCCTCTCCTCTTCATCCAGCTCATGCGCAATGGAACACAGCCCCACGGGGCTCAAATACTCCCCTCGCACCACATTGTTCAGGCAACGTTGAGCACACAGTGAGCCTTTTTGTTTCTCGTGGAAGATGGACTCCATGTCTATGTGTCTGGAGCCAACCCCTCCCCCCCACCCGCCCCCCGCAGCAAACCTGATGACTTCATTAGAATTGTTTTGGCTTTCCTTTCATTGCCTTTTACCCCAGTACCTTAGTACACTTATTTTTTTCAATGATACCATCTGACCTCGTCCTCTTGCTTTTTCACTCCTTATTCTATTGTTCAGAATTGTATAACGAAATGAAGCAGGAATTTGATCCAGCAAGATGAATCTCTCTCTTCCCCATGGGAGTGTGAATACCAGCCAAGCAACACATTCTTGATTGCTTGATAATGTTAAAGAAGCTTAGCTGGGCCTTCTTTGTGCGGGACACTTCAGTTGAGGCAAAGATACACACTCTCAGATAAGAAAGATAAGAATAGTCCATGTAGTCTCTCAGATGTTTGGTCCAGGGTAACATGTATAATTTGTGATCTGATTCCAAGTTTCCTATAGGTTGTCAGCATTTTGACATAGTTGACGCAATAGGCAGACTGTTCCTTGGTAGATAACTGATCTCTATGACAAGAATCCTGGATTTGGTGTTTTGCATATACACATAGAGCATTCAGCGTGGACTGCCTTTCAATGGAGTTGCTTCAAGTCACTTGGCAAATATCTCATTAAACTTCCTCTGTGATAAAGATATCCCTTTACTATTACGTGTCCCTTGTTCATATATTTTGCTCTGTAGTGTCTCATGTTAGCAGGAGTTGGATAAAGGTACCTGCTGAAAGGCCCCATCTTCAAGAAACCTATAATTCAGGGGAGTCCTGGCCAGATGCTACCCAGATCCTCTACAATAAAGACTTGAGCCATCTAATGAAACAGGATGGCTGTCCTTTAAACCTGAACTTGAAAGGCGAGGATAAAGTCATAGTTTCTCTGCTGGATAGAAGAATGGACTGAACAAAAGCTTCAAAGAAAGGGACATAGAGCCATCAGTTGGGCAATTGACCTGCCACAGCACAGCAATTTTGAGTGATAGAAAACAGTATGCCAGGTAGGGCAGGAACCAGATCACTGGCTCTGCTCATGCTGGACTGCATCATTCCTCACACTATTGGTTTATGACCAGAAATATGTGTATTTTCCTTACTTATTTGCCCCTGAGTAAGCAAAAGGTGGCTTTTCCCCAGCCTTACCAACCTGGAGGTCAGCCACCTGCCCCTACCCTCGTGTGACTCCCACCACTCATGAGATGGGAGGGGTACCACATGCATTTGATGGTACACACATTGCTTCCTTGGCCAACAGGGCACATAGCCACAAACCAGGTATCTCATCCCCCCATTGCCTTCCTCGCTGGAAGAAGCATCATCACAGTCTTGGTGCACTGACCACTATTGCCTTCTTGGCTAGCAGAGCCTGTCAACCAGGACTAAATGCTTCTCCCCCTACTATATCCTCAGCTGGCAGATGGAACCAATTCAGACTGGGTGCCCTACCCAACCCCACCTCCTTGACTGGCAGAATCCATAGTTTCAAACTGTACACATGGCATTGTGAGATGGCAGAGTAATCTGACCTGAACTGGAAATCCCACCACCCACCATGCCAAATTTATATTTTCTTATCTTTTTTTTACTTTTAACTAAATTCTCTTTATTTCCTTTCATATTTATCTTGCATCTTTCTAGCTTTTCTTTCTTTTATTTTCTTCCCTTGTTTTCTCTCTTTTTCCATTTTCCTTTAAAATATTTTGCCTTTTTTCATACCCCCTCACCCCCACCCAACTAGACAGCAATCAAGTCCATACTACCCCATTACACCTTCCCCTCCTGCCACCATACTCACTGTGTTGAGTATGTGCCACCACCTTCTCCTGCACCATGTGATCCAGAACCATGACAGACAGTAGCTAACACCAGGGAAGCCCACCCTCAATTTCTCTACATGAGCAATAAACAACTCTATACACACTGCCATCTTCTACCACACACTTCAGAAGATAACTAAAAAGGCCTTAGTACTACCAAAGTAGCAAGCAGAAATGGATACCTACATATCCAGAATCAACAGAGCAAAATTAAGAAGAATTCTGAACAAAGCACAACAATGTACAACCATCTATTCAATACAAATACAATAGCACCACAAAGTCCCAGAAACAACTGACAAAAATATGAGCTCAGACAAAGAAATAAGATAGGGTGGTTCTAAGAAATATCAAAACTACGGAAACTGCAAAGCTTCTTGAACAGGAAATTAGTATTAAAATTCCCTGATGGCAAGTTTAAAAATATTTATGTTTAAATCCTTTTTAGGGGTTAAGAGGATGACAAAGGTAAACACAGAAAAAAGCCAAAGAGTGATATAATTACAGAAAAATCTAGTACAGCAATGCAAAAACAAATTGATCAAATAAAGGAAAATTAAAAGCATAAAACAGCACATTGAAAGACAGAAGATTACTATTTAAGATTTCAGAAATAGATAATGCATTGGAAAGGCAAAAGGAGTAGACATGGATCAAGGAAGGACAGATTTAGTGAGATTGAAGACAAATGTGTCAATACTAAACTGCCAGAAGAACTATCAGAAAAAGTGAACAAAAAAGAGAGCCTAAGAATGATGTCCCATACTATCAAGAGAAATCTCATATGTGTGATTACAATTCCAGATGAGAATACACACACAACACAAACACAGAGATAGAACTGTGGAAGATGAATTAAAATAAAACATTCCTAATAACATGAACATGAGAAGATAGGCATTCAAAAGTCATATGAACCCTAATCAGGAGCTATCTCAAAGAAAATCACCAAGATATATCACCTTCAAACTTTCCAAAACTAAAGATAAAGAAAGAATTCTGAGAACAACTAATGAAGCAAGAAGTTACCTATCAAATACAATCAATTAGACTAAGCTGCGAATTTTGAATTAGGTCAATGAGTAGACAAGAAGGGAATGAGATAACATACATAAGATGCTGAAAGAAATAAATTGTCAACCGAGCATCATAAGAACTTGAAAAATTCTGTAGAAAATATACTGGATTTTTTTAAACAAAATTTTTGGAGCCCCCTCATATATTCAATAAAACTGCCTTGTCTACACAATGGTGAAACTATGACATTCTCAAACAAAAACAAATTAAGTGAATTCATAAAAGTTAGATTTATTAAGCACTAAATCAACAGCAATAAAGAAAATAATAAAGTCCATTTAAAATTGTTCTCAGCACAGAAATATATATAAAACAGAGAAACAGTAAGTACTATGACACAAGCATACACAGAAACACAAGAGTACAATGACAGTCATAGAGTCATGCCAATTAGTAACCCCACTGAATATAAATCGATTGAATGTATCCATTGGGAGACCGTATATGTAGTAGGAGGGTTATGTAAACATAATGCATCAATATATTGTCTACAAGAGACCTCCTTTAAACATAAAGACACAAATAAAGTAAATATCAAACACTGTAAAAACAGATAAGTAAATGTCAATCAAGGAAAAGGCAGGTGTGACAATATTAACTCCTTATAAAATAAACTAGGAAAAAACATCAAAATAAACAAGAAGGGAATTCTGTAGTATTTAAAGGGTCGATTGAATTAGACTACATAATTATAAGTATAGATACACCCAAATGAGAGCAATCCAACATATATAATTCAAATGTAGCAGAACTTAAAAGAAACATAGAAAAGTCCAAATTATAGGAGGAGTCCTATATTAAAAGTCCAACTTATATAAAAGTCCAAATTATACATCAGTCTAAATAAAGAACATAATTAACTAGAAGGAAACTTAACAAAGACCCAGAAGAGATGAATGATATCATCAATCAACTTGACCTTAAAGATGTCTACTAAACAGTATCCCAAAAGAGCACAACATGAAAGCTTTACCTAGCACACATGAAACATTTTTTACAGAAAAGATATTAAGTTACACTTCCCAAAGAAAGTCTCAGTAAGTTTAAAAACATCAAGATATTTTGTAACATCTTTTCAGGTCACACATCATAAAAAGTAGAAATCAACGAAGAGAATGAAAATCATAGTAAATGCATGGCAATTGAGTTTTGCTCAGCTTAAAAGTTCTGAGTTATATAAAGAGTAAAGAAGAAAATAAAAAAATCCTTGAATAAAATTAGAATAAAAACTACAACATACCAAAATCCTCCTTAATTTTGTTAGACCTGTGTATGTTAATTTGTATAATTAGAATGATTCGATACATGAAATCCTAGATAGATAAATCCTTCAGAAATAGTAATGGGAGTAATGACTTCCTGGAGGTATAGGAAGAGAGGTGGGGCAAGGAGGTAGGGGAGAACTGATAGCAATGATAGCTATATAACTCCATTTGAGGGTGATGAATATCAGAATTGCAGGTGAATGGATATACTGGATGGTGTAAAATATGGCAAAATAGTAATAGTAACAATGTATAATATTATCATTAGCATTATATTATATTACATACATTCTATAATATGTTATTTTATTATATAATATCATTAATAATAATATAGTAATAATGGTTCCATGGGGAGGGGAAAGTAGGGCATAAAGGGGCGCTGATATCAAAGAGTTCAAGAAGAAAGAAAATGTTTTGAAAGAGATGGTGAGAGCAATTGTACGATTCTACTTGATCTAATTGAATTATGGATTGTTACATCGGTAAGAGCTCCCCAAAATTATTATAAATGAAAATAACATGCAACACTCAGAGGAAGAGTAAATTAGTGCATATACAAAAATATGTATGTAATTTTTATATGATCATGATAATGTTATATTTTTGCACTGAGGTATTTGATTCCTCTTTATTTGATATTGTATATGATGTATGTATGGTTCCTGTTCCATCTTCGGCAAGTGAACATACAGATTTTCAGCACCATTTGTTAAAGAGGCAATCTATTATTTGTTTTGTGTGGCTTGAATCTTTGTGCAAGATCAGCTGTACATGTGTAGTTGTGTATACTTTGGGGATGTCAAATAAGTTCTGTTGTACCTGTTGAGACTGTAGTAGACATCACGGAGTAAGAGATTGTCTCCGCTGCTCTGATTCTTTTGCTTATTTGGGGTCTCTTTCCTTTATAGATATAAAATATAACTCAAGGTGATTAAAGTGTAAACTCCAACACTATCATGATCACTAATAATATGAAAAGATGATATTTGAAAATAGATAAATAAAAATACAATATTTGGGATATTAATGCCTGGCTTAAATATGCTATCAAAATCCCCCCAAATGCTCAAGCCATAAAACACAAATTAAATGACTTGGGACTTCTTTGGTGTTTCTATTTCTTGTCCTGTTTTCACATGATTACAAAGTGACTGAAATGTCATGACTTTGGTCAAGCACATCTTCACCTTCAAAGTGACTTTTAAATTTTCAACTGAAGAATATTTTTAGTTGTTGTTGAATAAAGTTGATTAAAGGATAAAAGGTTGATTGACACCTTTCCTCTTGTTAAACTATTCAGAAGTACCTTGCTCTGTGTAAACAACTTCCTCTTGGTCTGTGGATGGGTTTCACATGAGCACAATTAAATAGTCTGAGAATTTCATTCTTTACACTTTATCCCATATGTTATTATGACACATTCATTTGAATGCTTTTGTGCAGGCAGTGAAACACAGATAAACATATTCCATAAGAAATGCAATAGAAGTGGATTATCTAATTTACCTACTTAATCTCTTTGTCAATCATTATGCAGCATGAGGCCCTGCAACACAACTTTTCCCATCTACGGAATGGGAAGGGAGGAAAGAAAGAAGCAAGGTAGAGAGTTTTAGAAGTGCACGGGAGTGTCAGGACATCCCCAAGTGAGCCAACTGAGTCTGAAACCTTCACCGCTCTGAGGGCCAGGACGGCAGCCACACCTTGGCATACCCTCCCAGGAAACCCAGGGCCCACTGACTTACCAGAGAGTCTGGATTCTGAAGGCTGAATTTGCAAGAGATGAGAATGGAATCTCACCAGTGGCTGCTCCAGGGAAGCTCTGACCCAGCATAAGAAGAAAACAAAGTGCTTCAGCTGAAGACACTCTGCTTACACCGCATGCTTTTATCCAGCGTTGTTTCATCCCTATCTCCTTCTCCAGAGAGGAATCATCCATAATTGGATACCTCACAGTGATGAGTGCAGCAGTAGGTCTTTACTGTTATGATCATCTTGATCATGTTTTTTTTAAATAAGAAAAATAGACAAATAGTCTGAAAACAGGAAAAACTCCATTTTCACACAATGACAATTTTTGCATACTGAACCATTTTTTAAGTATCATATAATCCAATAATCCCAGTGCTAGCTGTCTATATTCTTAAATAAAAGCTGTGGCAAATGATGTAAGTACACCATGTTTGTCTTAGTGCTATTTATGGTAGCATAAAGACACCAACAGTCAAAGTTTCCACCCACAAAACATGCACAAAGAGTCTCTGTTATGTCCACATGATGAAATGCCATGCCATGTGAAAGAATAGCAAAGTATCTGATGCATATCTTATAGCCTAAGTTAACTTGGAGGGCATTCTGCTGAGTTAAAATGGTCAAACACATGTGAAAAAAAGTTGTATGAAATGACCACTATACAAAAAACATTTTTCAATGTTTTCATACTGAAGGAAAGATTATCTGGCAGCAGGAGTGGTATGTGAAATATAGGCAAATCCCAATGAGAGAACAGACTTATTGACATGGCTGAAGAGAAAAGCAGTAGATAATAAGATGAAGAAAGACACTAGAAAGAGCACAGAAGTTCAAGGCAGCAGAGGTCAGTAGAGGATGGAATGGGTGTAATCCTGCAATAGCAATAATCCATGAGTGAATATATTGATAGGCACACCAGGTGAATAAGCCTCAGAAGATGAGGTTCCTTGCAGGTAGAGTTAACTCAACAGTAACTAGTTTTTTAATAAAGGACAGAAATGTGGGTTCAGGAGAGAGAAGCATCAGGGAGATATGGAAGGAGTGAATTGTTAGTTTGTATTCTTAAAAATAAGAAGTTCGCTTGTGAGTGCTGTCTTCCTGATCTCATTCTGAAGGAGGCAAACGCGTCCAGTCTGACCAGGGTGAGAGGGTTTTGAGGAGCATTCTGCCAAGAATTTGGCGTAGCCATCAAACATGAAACCCTTGCTTCCCAAGATCTGTTGTTGCTCCTCCCTCCTGAGACCAGGACAAACTCTGAGTGCAAGCACTCTAGTGGCAGCAAGCATTCTTCTTTTAAAAGTGCGAGTCTGTTTAATATTTATACTGCATAGTTTGGGTCCCAGTAGGTATGCACTGTTGAGAGTTCTCTGTGAGATCTCTGGGGCTCTGGCTGGTAATGTTCTCTGCCCCAAGTCAATGCTGTTCATTCCACGTCTCCATTTTCTGTATGTGCTCCATATCACAAGGCATAGTGTCTGATAATCTCTTCGTAGTTCTTTCCAGGTTCCCATAGCCAATCATGAAACATATGTGTGCATACCTAGGTGCACATGTGTATATATGTAAGTATATATGTGTAGAAATTATTCATATGTGTGTACATAATATATATACACTCATCTATATATGTGTGTATACATATTCAGATATCTATGTCAGATAACTGACACAAAGGAAGCTACATAATGTAATGTTTAAGTATGTTTATTCCAAATCTTGAGATTTGATTGCAATTTCAGCTCTGCCATTTATCAGCTTTTGACTTTAATGAAAGTATATAATGTCTGGAGGCCTCATTATCATATGGAAAATACATTTTGTAGAGGTTAGACAATACTTTATTATACTTAGAATGATAACAGTGCTAAATATTAGCTGTTATTGCTAGATGGGTAATAAAACAACACTTTATCCTTAAAAAAGAATATAAGATAGATATAATTTGATAAGACAGAAAGAATAAAGTAGAAAAAAAGTGAAGTATATTTTATATGTTTGCTTCTGTGACAATGCACTTGAAAGGCACTGTCCTGTTCTCCCTGTCCAACCAAACCCTCACATCATCAAAAAGACATTTACAAGGGCACCTGATCTTGACCTTACTATTGACAGCATTTGGGGTGATCTCACCAGAGAAGTGGCTGCTTTGAGCTGTCACTTCTCTCTAAGAAGTAGAGAGGTAGAGCCACCTTCACAGTCCTCACAGTCTGCTCAGTGCTGCCAGTTAGGTGTGGCATCAGCAGGAGGTCACAGTTTCCCTCTCATCCCAATATGGTCACATTTAATGGAGCTCCTGCCCCATACACCCTCCAGGATTGTTTTTGTTTCTTGTTAAACACATTGTTTCACTCTCATCTTTTGGATGACTCTATATAAAAGAGGCCAGAGGTTGAGGCAAGGCATGGAGGAGGTCAAATGTGCTCCATGTAATTCTGAACAAGTTCAAAATCAGCTTGACAGAGGAGGAGGAGGACCAGTCGCAGTCTCCTGTTCTATGTGCCTCTGTTGGAGAGTAAACAAAAGATTTGACTCTCAGGGACTCTTAAGTCGTGCTCCCTAGAAACCAGCTTTACTCACAACTGTTTAATTAACATGCTCCCACCTTCCTAAAAATAAGAAAGAAAAATCAATAAACACTAAATGGTTACAATCCTCAGATCAAAATGGTTTAAATAATGTTGTCTACGGTTTTTTGCCCTTTCTCCCACTCATTGTCTACAAGGGAAATATATGAACAAAGTTCTACAGGAAAAGGGACCTGGGCATAGGCTAATTATGCCATGTGGATGCCTGGACAGACTCTCTGATGGCAGTAGTCATTTTCTCTAGTTCATATGCTTGCCAACTGCAAAAAGAACACTTCAAAAATCTACCTTCAAATTTTTGCTCCTTTACTCAGAGATGTGGTATGTCTAGTGAGTTCAGCAATTTGGGGTGATCAGGGAGTAATGGTAGTGGCACTCTCAGGGGCAGGAGTCAACTATTGCAATTATTGTCCCAAATACAGACCCCAAGACTTGTGTACTTGCTTCCTGTGCTGTAATGAATTCAACCTGTATCTGAATGTTCAGTTCTTTCAGTTCCTCCAGGTTTGACTGAAAGATTTCTTTGTCAGTAGGCTTTCCTCTATTGACCAACATTCCCTCACACTGGCACCTCTTGCAGTCACTTCCTGTTTCATTTGTTTTCTTTAGCATTGCCCACTTTCCAACATTTGCTTATTTATATTGTTCATGGGCTCCCTCTCTACGGTGTGGAGAGCAGGTATTTTTGTCAGCTTGGGCTTCCAAGGTCTTCTGGAATGTCTGGTAATTAATAGGAGCTCAATGAATATTTGTTAGAGCAGAGGCAATGGTACTGAAGTGACCAGATTTCAAGTCTTCAATCCCAGCTCAATGCTCACCAGCACTTTCATGTTGGGTACTACTTAACTAGCCCCTCTGTGCCTGGGTTTGATCATATGGCAAATGAGGATGGTGTTACCAGTATCTCTTCATGCAATTCTTTTGAAAACGAACTAGGTTATTATGCAAAATGATTAGAACATGAGACACATCTCAGTTACCTACTGCTGTGGTAATAGAATTAACACAGATGTGTGTTTTTTGCCGATTTTTGGTGTCTTTGAGTCAGTCCAAACAGTCAACTCACTGGGACACTCCTATACATAGAACAAAACACTCTCCAGTCCTGCACCATCCTCACACATATGTTTGAACTATTTAAATTGCTGTATTTCTATTTGAGCTCATTGTTCATCCACCGTGTCAATCCATCTTATTAAGGGCCTTGCTCTTTCTTGTTCCTTTTCTACTTAATCAAGCATGATGTCTTTCTCCAGGGCCTAGTCTCTTCTGACAACACGTGCAAAGTATGTGAGATGAAGTCCCTCAATCCTCTCATCTAAGTAACATTCTGGTTGTATTTCTTCTAAGACAGGGAGATTTGTTAGTTCTTTGGGTACTTGCAAAACTCTTCATCAGTACTAAAATTCGAGCACATGTATTCTGTTTCAGTCTTCCTATTCAATGTCCAGCTTTCACATGAATAGGATGTGATTGAAAATACCCTGGCTTGGATCAAAGGAGCATCTTTTCTTTTCAAATAGGCAACCAAAATTTATTTTCTCATAATTTTGAAGATTGAACTCCAAACGGAGGTTGAAATTTATATATTTCTTCTGTAAGCCCTTTTCCTAATTTCTTATGTGTGCTGGAAATCCTTGATGATTCTGAATATTTCTTAGTTTTCCTTGGCTTTGTTCTGAACCATTTTGGTATTTTGTGCTCTTTTTCTATTTAAAAAATGTTATTTTTAAGGCCCATCCTATTTTTGTATGCTCTAATTAGAGTAATAACAACAACAAAAATGTTATATCTAAATAGGATTAAATCCAATGGTGATGAGTCTAGAATTTGAATTCACATTTTGGGGGGGATGACTGTTCTATATATAACAGACTATGTGTGCTTCAGAGTTGCTGCAATTGACAATGACAAGTAGCAATTACATACTTACTATGTGACTGAATTATGTGGTTAACTTTCACTTAGGGTGTTGGTATATATAGATTGCTTTTAATTGTAGGTGGCATGCATTAAGATTATAATGAATGCTAGATATGCCTGGTAGCATTGTGAGTTAGGCATTGGCCCATTAACCATGAAGGAGATGGTTCAAATCTACCAGCAGGTCCTTGGGTGAAAGAAGAGAGTAAATGCTCTTAGAAAGATTGACAGTCTCAGAAACCTGAGTAGGATTGCTCTGTGTCAGAATCACAGCAATGGCTCTGCGCTGGAGTTCTTACTTATTGCTCTTTTTTGAAGAAGGCATACAATGGATAGATGTGTGATTGCTATTTGAAAGGTCAGCAGTTCAAACCCAGTTGTTCCACAGAAGAAAGATGTGGCAGCCTGCTTCTATCAGATTGAAGGTCTTGAAAATTCAATGGGCAGTTTAACTCTGTCCTACGAAGTCATTCTGAGTGGAATATGGCTTCGTGTTATGGGTTTGTGTTTGGTTTCTTGCTCGTTTGGTGCTGTTTTATTTCCATTAATATATGAAGTCATACTGTGAGGTAGATACCATCATCACAAAGTTAAAAAAAATATTCCCAAGTCAGCCTACAGGTAAACTATAAATTCTGAGGGGCTGCCCCAAATTTCCACTATCTTGTGTCTGTTTTAGAGTTACTAACCACCTCAGCCACATTTTTGAGGCCTAGATAATATTGTTTGCTGGCCTTGCAGTTGCTTTTAATGGCTGCAAGGAAAAAATGCTATGGCTCCCAGAATCACCTCACCCTCCCTCCTAAGTTCAAATTTAATCCAAGTCAATTCTCTCCTTTATAAAAACGTGTTACATGCAATTTATCCTATGAGGCCTGTTGATTGAAATTGTTTAAATTGGCTAGGTACAGATACTGTAAATCCAGAACACAAAGCTTCCACACAGACCTGCTTTGGGAGCTAAGGTGGTGGTTTTTCCCTCAGGGCTATCAGTATATTTGCTGCCCTATAAACCTCAACCTCCTCCTCCTCCTTTCTGCAGTGTGTGCTACCTGGCAGAACCCTGCCACCTGCCCTCCCTGCCTTGGCTGATGGATCTGGGGCATGAGCCAGAAAAGCCAAGGCTGGTATAGAAAGAGCAAGGCACAGGCACACTCAACCCTTCTTAGGATCTTAGAGTCAAGGTGAAGTTTCCAAACTCATGGGAGAAGAGGGAACCTATCAGTGGCTGAACCAGGTGTTGGGAATGGCAGCACCATCTCCAAGGTTTTTTGGGGGAGCTTTTAGTTTATTTGTGCTTCGTGACATGAAACCTGCTGTTTCTGCAGCAGGAGCAGTTCAGCATGGTCAAGGGGCATGGATGCATTGAGCAAGCAGTGCCAAGGCTCATAGAACAGAATCCCAAGCTTATCCCAAGGGGATGTCATGGAATAAACAGCCACAGATCCTTTGAAATGGATGCAGGCTAGCAATTGATCTGGTGACTGCGTCAGCATCAAACTGAGCTGACTGTTCAAGCGGAGCAATTGGAGGTAGGACCAGCGATGAGAAGATGAGAAGGAAAGACACCATTAAGGTAACATTGAAAGGAAAGGAGGAAGCGTTTAATATGTACTGGGGCTACATTAATAGAAGGGAGAAGACTACAAGCAAAGGCAGCCGAAATAGAAGGCAGCGGAGTTATGTGTAGGGGATGGAGATTAAGAAATGATGAGCAAAGCCAAGCCAGAGGCTGAGATCAAGGTAAAAGCGCCTTCGCTGAACTGGTCCACATGGGTAGTCACACAGGGAGGTCCTTCTGTTGTAAGAGATCCCCACAATAACAAAGACAGTAGCCTGAGCTCTGGCCATCGCTTTCTCCGTTGCCAGGAATAAGGCTGACAGCATGGGAACAAGGACACCCCTTGGCAAAGTGAATGCTACTGTGATGCTTATCTTTAGGAGTCATGGGAAGGAGCTTCTGCCCATCGAGAAACTCCACAGCCTACACCCCCTCCTTCCTTTTCTTTCCTTTGTACTGTGTTAAATTATCCAAATGTGGCATCGGTCTTTTGAGTGAGCCTCAAATTGGCCTCTGGAGGAGAACTGCTGGAATAAACATGTGTGAGGCAGTCCGCGTTTCTGACCCGTTCTCATGGTGCATCAGACCTCAGTTAGGTGACTCAGCTTCAAGCAGGGAGATAGCCAGGGCCCCCTTCTCAAGAAAGACTAGGGGGCTGGGAGCAGCCAGAGCATCATGGAGGTACGTTTGGCAACTGGATAGCAGCTAGGCTAAGAAAGTGCTAGATGAGAGCTGGTAGTGAGGCCGGCAACATGAGAGGACACATCCGCATCATAAGTGAAGAAGATTATGTCTCCAAGGCCAGACCCAGAGCAGAGGAATCTCCGGGTACCTCACGCCTTGTCTTTTCCTGCAGAAAACAGGTGCCTCCTTGCCCATGGGCCATTTTTCTTCCATCTCTTCTGTCTTCTCTGCTCACTTTATAAATGACAAGGCAGCTATTTATTCTGATGACTTCTTGGAGCACAAAACAAAATATTAGAGAACAATAGAATAGTACCAAACAGACTTGCTTAGTGTTTCTTATATCAAAACTTCCTTCCAACTTCAAGTCTTTCAGAACTATAAACAATGTTTTCAAAAAGTAGATACATGTGTATATGGACAATTTTGAAAATGTCATCAGAAAATGAAATGAATTGAAAATGGATTTTTTTCCGATGCACATTGTGGAGCATCTTGAAATGTAACCCAGCTGAGTGATAGCTGTTCCTCAGATGTCCTTCCACGCTCCTGTTTCTTCTTCTCAGATAAGAACAAGAAATAATGGGAGAAGGAAATCTGCTGGAAAAATAAAGGGGCTGGGAGTGGTGGGCGGGGCAGAAATGAGAAAGGAGGAAGGTTGAAGAAAGGAGAAAGGGGAAAAGGAGAGGAAAGTTATCCTCTCTGTAGTAAAGCTAGATGCTACAAATCAGACCACTGGTCAATATTTTAAAAGTGGAAAGAAGAGAGTTAGAGTTAAAGAAGAAAAAACAGGGCTGAGCCCCGGTGGCATAGTGGTTGTTTGCGGGACTGCGGCCCACTGGGTTGGAGGTTCAAATCCAGCAGCAAGGCTGGGCCTCCTACTCCCACCACCAGAGGGCAGTGATGCCCCCCCAAAAAGAAGAAAAAAATACACACACACACACACATACATTTACACACACGTGTGTGTGTATATGTATTCTCATTAGACGAAGATCGCTCACTGTTTTTTGGCAAAGATGATGGAGTGGGAAGTTTTAAGTATTCTCTGAACAAAGTAGAAAAAGAATCCTAAAATTAGAAAAGTATGGAATAATCAGATTCTGTTTAATGCCATCCCTTTCAACCAAGGAGATTACACCTAAGCCACTTAAGCTGAAATCTCAAGGGCTGCAGCAAGTCCTATTTCTATATATTAAAGTATATTTTGGTGTGTGTGTGTGTGTGTTTCCTTTTCTAAGAGAAAAGAGGAAAAAAATCCAATGGTGGCACTAGTCTAGTTCTAAATGATATTAGTTCTTCTAATCACTCAATGAAGCAGTATGTTTGCCATCTAATTTCATCAAAAACACCCTAAACTGAAAATAAAGTGCTGTTTAATAGGCATGTGAAGATGCCATTTCATTTTGCTGAATGTTCTAGTAGCAACTACTAATTATTTCAATGTATTTTTTCTGTAATTATTTGAAAAAGACTATTCAGAGCTCCCCCATTAACTTCAAAAATATTTCAGTGTCCTACAGAAATTCAATAGTTTAAATTTAAATGGATATTTTTTTCCTTTCTTCGTTTGCTGGGAATACAGCTGCATGGGGTTGAGGGAGGAAACACATCTTGTGCAAACAGAAACAGCCAAAGAAGAATAAGAAAGGGCAAAATCTCTAAACCCGATCCTTTTTTTCTGGGTTTCTTCCTTGCATTCAATTTTCTTCTGCTTTGTGGGCAGGTTACAGAACTAATTTCCCCAATGTTATTTGTACTTTCCACTGGCTTGTGAGAATGCAGGTGGTCAAGGATCAGGGATGGAAGGGATGTGTGTGTGTGTGTGTGTGTGTGTGTGTGTGTTGGGGGGGAGGGTCGTTGGATGAAGACCTGCAGATTGTCTGGGTGAAGGAAGGTAGTAAAAGAGGATGTGCATAATTCTAGTACAATTTTCATGCCGTGGTCATTATCTCTGGCAGACACCGGGTATGCTCAGGTATTGATAATTGAAAGAAAGGGGGTCTGAGTCCATTGAGAGCATTTCAGAAACAAGACTGGACTATCTATTTCCAAATGATCACAGTGACTGGAAAACCTATAGAACACAGTCCTTCTCTGATGCTCAGAGGTCTCGCATGAGCCAGCATCGACTCAGCACCTACTAGTAATTGGTACAAACCTAAGTTCCATTTTCTATTGATAGAATTTAGAAGAAAGAATAAAGAACAGCCTGGCTGTGAAGGTCTCCAATCTAAGAAATTGGGTTTCTTGATTTGATAGGGGGTTCTGGTGATGTGGTGGACCATTCATATTGATCAGTTACTCATCACAGAAGGAGGATCCCTGCTCGCACACAGATTTACAAGCTAAGAAGCCCATAGCGGCCATTCCACCCAGATGTGTGGCATTACTGTGCGTCAGAATCGAGTGGATGGCAGTGTTAGAACAAGGCTAGATTTAGACAGTACCTATAATGGCCCCTCTGAAATGGGAGGACAGCTATTTTTTTTTGTTTTATCTTTGAATGCCTTAACTATTAATCCCCTACTATTACTGATAAATTTCTACCCTGATGACCATAACACAGTAACCATTTCAACCATTTCCCTAATTATAGGGAACTTCTGTAGGCATTCCTTTATAGTAGTCTAACATGGAACATCAGTAAAAAGAGAATTTCATTCTTTAGGTTTAACTTGTACAGCAATCCTGTGTCATTGGCCTTGACAATAGAAGGTGCTCTTTTGGCAGTGGGGAGTCATAACAAGTAAATTCACCACTGGTGTCCAAGTTTCTATTCTGCATGCTCATTGCTCATCAGTTCTAGGTTTTAAATATATTATATATAAAGTTGGCGTTACTTTGCTCACTGGTTGCCCAAATTTGACCATTTGTTTGGGTAAAAGGGGCACAAGGTTTAATTATTCTGTAAAATATGAGTTGTCTCACACTTGGAAGTCATAGAACTGCTTGAGATTTTGGATGTAGTTTTATGTTTTTTTTTCTGATTCCATCTATGTCTGTGTATCCAATAAAATGAGTTGATAGTGGTCGTGGTGGCTATGAAGAGGTTGATGATGATATAATTTCCCTATATCACATTTTGCTTTTTCATGGGTTGAACAATGATTTATTGTGCATCTACTACATGATAGACATGTGTGAAAATGTGTGGTTTCATTGAACATTCTCTTCTAACTCCAGGGGTGGCGGTGCAGGAGAATCATGATCAAGACTATCATCAGTTCAAGGCTGATTATGGAGGCCAAGTATAACTTTACTCTTAAAACTGTGTTGTTCACCAATTTCACACCAGTCATTACTCCTATAGCATTCTTTACTTCTCTGCTGGTTTCAATAATCTGTTGGAGTGTTCACACAGATCTTAGAAATCACAATCATGCTTATGTGTGAGAAGTAAATAACAGTATAGGAGTAATGACTGATGTGAAATTGGTGATCAAACATGTTTATAATTGAACATCAGGGCCAAAATGGACAGGACAATTCAGGATATAGTTCTTCAATAAGGACAGTTTCTTCTTGTATTGGTGAAGGACTTGTCTACGTTATGTCTAAATGCTTGATGAAAGGTAGAACTTAGAGGTGATGAATTTGGATACTTGGCCAAGGAGGTTTCTAAGCCAGATCTTAAAGAGGCTTGTGCTTCTCCTTGCTGCGTAAAGTGAAATGTGGGAAAAAGAGATGGAATTTGAAATGAACATGACAAAATGAAAATCAAATGTCAAGAAAAGCAAAATTCCGTTTTAGAAACCGAAGGCATATTTCCTATAATTTTCACCTAGGAAATTGTAACACAGTCTTAAAAAAAACATAGCCAGTAACTGATGGATTTAAATAACTGCCACCACAGAGAGTCCATTATTTTAGATTGAATGGGTCAGTGACAGAACAGAAGAGAGGAGAGCTGGCTCTTGGTATTGTACAGGCAGCAAATGGGTCAAAAGATCTCTATGTGCTGTCTTCCTAGGAAAGTCCCATGCCGACAGCAGATCAAAGTTCAGCAGAACTGTTAGGAGGAACACTTGAGAAATTTCTTAACTTGATTCCAAAGGGTAGAGCCACAGGTTTCTAAGTTTTGAAGGGTGAAATCATAAGCTCCTGGCTTCCAAAAGCCAGCGCTACTATTTCTTGGGTTATAAAGAGTCCAATTCCCTTCAACTCATTGTGAAACTGCTCTTCTTGTGAACCTAGAGGATAGGGCTGCTTCCCAAGACTGAATAGGGCTTCTATGCCAAAAATCCAAGAAAATGAGTAAAACCCAACACTACTGGACAGATTTACCTAGTCATGGAACAGGTGAATGGAGTCTACTGGTGTTCAGAAGATGCACAGCCACTCAGGAGAACATAAAAAGCAGTGCTACTCAATGCCATGATGTCAGGATTACTTTTTGAGTGGGCATTGAAGTCAGGATCTTTACCTAGAACTGAGGAACCTCCACAGAGAATCCAGAGATCATGTCCCAGAAGAGTAGTCTGGAATATACATTGCCATTGGTTCAAACTCTAGGATCTGGGTTTAGGATTTTGGTACCTCTTATTTATTATTTTCTCTTATTCCCATTTGTAATGAAAATATCTGACTTGTGCCTATCCAGCATTGCACTTTCTAAATTGATGCTGTATTTTTATACATAGTTTTTCTGTAAAACATGTTCTCCTTTGAAAAAAATTGTAGAATACTGTGCTATTTTTTTCTGACATAGTGGACTTATGAAGCTACATCATTGGAAGAGAGTATGGTTGGGGAGAAACTCATACAAATCACTCCTAATTTGCATCAAATATGTGAACCTAAATGATCAGTTTCACAGATAAAGAGGGATTTTTCTCCAGGAAGGAATATGTCTTATTCAGCTAAGACAAGGTTTTAGACCTAAATTTACTGAAGAATTTGGGGCAATAAATGTACAAATATGCTTGATGTATGAATTGTTGTAATTTGATTTAAGGATTTTTGTAAGAGATATAAGAGCCCCCCCCAATAAAACGATCTCTTAATTAAAATAACTAAAACTTAAAAGAATTTGGGAATGATTTGATGAGATGAATGTGCTTTACATGTGGGAAGGGCATGAATTTGGAGAGGGCAAAGGGTGGAATAATTTGTATGTTAGACAGGGTTTTCTAGAGAAACATAGCCAGAAAACTAATGATTATATATGGATATATATATAGATATAGATATAGAAAGAGAGAGAGAGAGAGAAACGATTAGCGATTTTATATATACCCTAAGAAACAGACAAGTAATCTATAGAGCAGTACAAATGGCTCAATGCAACTCACTTCCGTGAGTCAGCTAATACACTCGCAGTCCTTCAATTCCTGAGGGCCGCCAGGTCATTCTATATAGAGCAATTCAGGCTATTTGGCCACAGGAAGCAAACAGCAAGGCAGGTCACCAGCAGTCAGCCAGATGACAGGGTCTGATAGTCCCTAGCTGAAGCGATGTACACTCCAGTATCATGGCAAAGCAGGTCTTAAAGGAATCTCAAATACAGTGACATAATTCATGAATTAGGTGTCCCACAGGTATGCTGAATGCCCTCACACTGACTGGTGGGCCTTTGAAACATTTTGCATCTCCTAGAATTAGTGTCATTTTAGTGCCAGTGTCCAGTAATCCCCCAGAAGTTTGATTTATTTTCTTTCCCCCAATGAATAGTCATGTTTGTGTAAGGCCACAGGCCCCTTTGGAAAAGGCTAGAAGAAAGACTAACAGTGTAAACATTTGGTGATACAACAGGGTCCTTCTTCAAAGGGACCTGGTCTTCCCTTCATTCAAGGGATTGTGGGTCTGTAAACTGGTTCGTGTCTTGGAATTGATTGAGTGATTGTGACTGTCAATTCTGCTGTTCATTTGATCTAGGATTCTTCTGCCTGTATAGATCATGTAAATATTTAGTAGGTTTCCTATGTATTTCACTCCTAGGAACACTGTGGTTAAGTCGCCAATGTCATAAGTCTACATGAGACAGGAGACCTTTTATAACTACATCTATACTATCTCTGCTGATTCAGTGTTGACACCTGGCCTCTACAACCACGGGACCCAATCACCCAATCAGCCCTATGGTAGGCAAATATCGGAGTTCGCTTAGGGCTGTCCCCACTGTAAATCCTAGTGCACTTACAAAAGCAACTAGAGGAGTCTTCAGAGATGCTGGGGTCCACTTCACAGATTTGTTTTTGGGTTGTGGTGAAGGGTGTGTCTTCAGGAGTCCCTTTTTATGGGGTCTATGGCAGGGGTTCTCAATCTGTGGGTCACAACTCCTTTCAGGGTGTGGATGACCCTTTCACAGTAGCAAAATTACAGTTATGAAATAGAAGGAAAAATAACTTTATGCTTGATGGGTCACCACAGCATGAGGAACTGTATTAAAAGATTATGATATTAGGAAGAATGAGAACCATTGATCTATGTGAATATCCTGATAGATCCATACCAACATACCAATTCCCCTAAGCTTTGCATTCCTTCTTTTATAGTGTACCAAGGTAGGTCAGGCACCTCAGGTTGGTCTGAACTAGGCCATCTGCCAGTCTGTGCTTCTGTGAACCAACCAAATAAGGAATTAGATCCTCTCTCCGCTTTCTTAGTGAGACATTGAAAGAAGAATCTGTACTTAGGGGTCCCACATCCAGAAGCTCAGACTTATCTAACATTATATTTCTTTCACTGGTATTCTGCAACCTAGTGACCATTCCCAGGGATATTCCCCTGGCTTTTGCTTCTATGTATTCAAAAACTTGAACATATTGTTGTGAGTGTAGAGTGCTTCTTCTTGAGTAATCATCTCAAACCCATCTTTAGGCGTTTCTGAGCCTTAATTTTAGTTATAAGTCTAGAGGAAAGAATGGGTGTTGAGGGTGTTTTCTGGGTGTTCTCAGCGATATTTTTAATATGTCTCCCTCAGGCAATGCTATAGGTGCAGCCACACCTGGCATTTTACCTTGAACTGTTTTGTTAATCTGCTCAGATGTGGGCTGTTTTGTTGATAGTGGATTAATACCTTTAGCTGGGATGGGTGAATCTAATGACTGGGCTGGTTCAATTGTTTCTAAAGGCTCAATGTCCTCCCCATCTGGATAATTAGCCCATATGTTCCCATCTCATGTTTCAGGGTCCCAAGTTTTTCCTATTAAAGCCCTCACTTTAGTATCAGACACTGCTAACACCAGCAATTCAGCTGACGTTGCAATTCAGCTACTTGCCTAATGAGACTCTGGACCTGGTTCCCAGCAATATCAGCCCTATTATTAGAGAGAAGGCTCTCCTCTGTTGCATAGGTGGAAGCTTTTAAGTTTTTTATTTGTCCCTTGAGGCATGCTTCTGAGACTACCCCTCTCCTTAATCACTGTTTCCATTGTACAAAGGACCAGCCAACCAGTCTTCGTATACTTATTATCCTGAAAAAACTTCTGGAAAATATCCAACATACGATCACTCAGACCTTCTCCTTTAACCAGCAATTCATCTATTGGTGGTTATACTGTAGATATTAGTTTTGCTACTTCACACCATGTATTACTAAGAGTGGCAGGCTTACTCATGTCTTTAGGTGTAGAAATAGCATTATCAATGCTGTTAAGCCTAATCAGGTTGAAGAGCCAACTTAAGAAGTCCATATTTATGATATTATTTCTCTAGAACCACTCCTGGTACCAATTATGTTCGACAGGGTTTTCTAGAGAACCAAAACCAGGACTCTAATGAAAATATATATTATATATCATATACAGTATATATTATATACACAATATATGCAACATAATATATACAATATGTACGATATATTACACACACATATATGCAACTAATTAATCAATAGAGAATTATAAATATCTCAGAGCAACTCATTTTGACAGCTAATACACTGGGAGTCCTTCAAGTCTTGAGGGCTGCTGGGCAATCCTCTGTAGAGAAATTCAGGCTCTTTGGACACAGGCAGCAAACAGCAAGGCAGATCACCAACAATCTGCTAGATTACAGGCTCTGACAGTCCCCAGCTCAAGCGATGTATGCTCTGGTAGCATGGCAAAGCAGGGCTTGAAGGAATCTCAGACTATAGTGACACTGTCCATGGGTCAGATGTCCCACAGGTAGTGTAACTTGCAAATTGAGGCAGCGAACAAGCTAAGGCAACAGCACACTGGATAGACCATAAAGAAGCAAGAGACAAGAGAGGCAAGGCTTGCCAAACCATTCATCTTTCTGGACTTCAATTAATCCCACATGTTCATTGTCCACGTTGGCACAATAAACCTACCTATTCACTTTAGATATAAATAACCCCCCCCAAAAATATATATATATATGATACCTCTTAACTCTGATCAATACAGTCTTATAATCTTACTTGGGAATGGGTTGATTTGTTAAGCCAATTATTCAGTATTGGTGGAACTGTTGTAAGGGAGGACTGCTGTGGTGGGCTGCACATTCCATTGCTAACCCTGAGACCATTACCTGCTCCTCTGTGGCATAAGGTAGTTTACTCCTCTTAAGATTTATGGTTTCACTTCTACTTTACCCCGTTAACAATGAGCATCAATTCAATAACAGTGAGCATTTTTTGTCTTTTAAGTATATCTCCTTTAACATATAACTAAACAGATTAAATAAGAAAGCCAGTCAGCACAAATGAAGGGGACTTTTCATGCCACATGACCCCCAGGGACCTTTCCCCAGGGCAGAAAGACAGAGGATCTTCTCTTGTAACTTGTACCCTAAACTTAGTCTTTGCCCTTGCTACTGTTAGAGGACATTGAGTCCGATCCAAATCATAGAGATTCTACTTAGGACCCAGCAAAACACTCTCTGGTCTGGTGCCATCCTCACAATTGCTATGTTTGAGCACGTTGGGACAACCACTGTCTCAATCCATCTTATGAAGAGTCTTCTTCTTTCCACGTTCCCTCTATTGAACCAGGCATGATGTCGTTTTCAAGGCACTGAACTTTCCGGTAACATATTCCAAGTATATGAGATGAAGTTTCATCATTTTTGCTTCCAAGGCTATATTTATTCCAAGACTTGCTTGTTCTTTTGGCAGTCCGTAGTACTTTCAATACTCTTCACAAGTATCATAATTCAAATGCATTTATTCCTCATTTTCCCTTATCCAATGTCCAACTTTCACATGCATGTGAGGTGACAGAACATACCATGGCTTGGCTCGCATTAGTCTTCAAAGTGACATCCTTATTCTTCGACATCTTTAAGAGACTGTGGCAGCATAGTTATTCATGCACTGTACCCTTTGACTTCTGGGCTGCTGCTTTCATGAGCATTCACTGTGGCTGCAAGCAATATGAAATCCTTGACAACTTCAATCTTTCCTCCTTTTGCTATGATGGTATTTATGGGTCCAGGTGTGAGCACTTGGATTTCATTACATTGAGTTGTAATCTATGTTGAAGGTTGCAATCCCTGATCCTCACCACCAAGTGTTTCAAACCCTCGTTACTTTCAGTAAGTGAGGTTGTGTCATATACAAGTCAAAGGATGTTAAGAAGCCTTCCTTCAACCTTGATTCTATAGTCTTCTTCAGATAGCCCAGCTTCTCTGATTATTTTCTCAAAAGTATGGGAAGGGGATGCAACCCTGACTCACACCTTTCCTGATTTTAAGCTATGCAGTTTTCCCTTTTATTGTTCTAACAATGGCCTCTTGATCCATATTAAGTTTCTATTTCAATACAACTGAGTGTTCTCTAATTCCCATTTTGCTAAAGGCTCGCCATAGTTTGTTATGACCCACATAATTGAATTTCTTTGCATATTTAAAAAACACAAGTGCGTATCTTTCTATATCCTCTGCTTTCAGCCAAGATCCATCTGATGTCAGAAATTATATAAACATTATTTCACTCTCTCTTTTTGTCTTCTGAATCAGGCCTGAGTTTCTGGGAGCACACTCTAAATGTACTGTTGCAGCCACTTTTGAATGATCTCCAACATGCTCATGCATTCTTTATTGTTTATTCTTATTCTGTGAAATAGGATGTGGCAGGTGAGATGGATGAATGAGATGTGTGGTCTGGTGTCAGGGATTGGATATACCAGTATGTTCTTGGAAAACATAGCTCCTGATCTGGGCATATAACACTTTTGATCCACCATGCTCCCACAGTTCAAATACAATTCACAGGAAACTATCTCTGAAGTTATATCTATATCTGTTATTTTAGATATTATTATAGATGTTATTTCCAGATTATGTATTAACAATGATGATTTTCTTCTCAGATACCCCTCCCCCATGATACTAGATGGGCATGGTTATGTGTAAAATACTTTTTCTCTGATATTCAGGCAATCTTTTATTTGCATTTGTTGATGCCTCCAGTTATACTACAAAATGAAAATGCTTATATGTTGTCCTCTTTTTCCTGTTATTGTTGTTGCATGCTGGGGAGATGACGCTAACACCTAGCAACATTATCAGGCAGAGAATTACTGCCTCACAGGGTTTTCAGGGTTCTAGCATTCACTGAAGAAGATTGGCACATCTTTCTCCTGTGGGGTACCTGATGGATTTGAACCACTGCCTTTTCAGTTAGCCGCTGAGTGCTCAGTCATAGGGCTTCCAGGGCTCCTTCAATATTCTTCTAAGCTGCCATCATTGTAGAGCAGATGGTCTTACTTCCAGGAAGCCACTGGTGATGATAAATGAACAATCTTTCAATTAGTGACCAAGTGCTTGACCATAGTGTCATGGGACAATGAGAGAAATCTCTTGCCTAACATCAGATATATAGAAAGTTGAAGCTTGGAATGGAACCATGTATTTGACTCCCAGTCCTGTACTATCACCACCAGCTAGGACCATTAACCCCATAAAGGTTGTTTGCAATACTCTGGCTCTTTTAGTCTTGTTTCAAAAGGGCTTCTAAATCAGGAACATGAAAATTCAATATAGTAGAGGCTAAGGTCAAAAGTGATGGAGCTGTCCGTACCATGGCATCAGACCCCAGTGAGAAGTACACTGCTACAAGCGCAGTCAACAGCTAATCACATCCCCTCACCTAGCTTTAACACAAAGGAGAGTTTAAATAAAATGATCACACGATCACACTGCCAGTTTTTGTGTAGCATTTTCCATGACCTTGTCAACAAAAGATATGTACAAGTAGTAAAAGGTAGACCAAAATCAAAACCATGCTCACGGCATCATGTTCATTCCAACTCACAATGACTCTGTAGGACATGGGAGAAGTTCCCCGGAAGATTTCCTAAATTGTAACTCTTTACTGGAGTAGAAGTCTCATCATTCTCCCACAGAGTGGCTGGCAGTTTTGAACTGCTGACCTTGCATGTAGAAGTAAGTTATTTGTTGGGTTGATAATCACAAGGTCAGTTGTTTGAAGCCACCATCTACTACTCTAAAGGAGGAAAAGATTTTCAACTCTGATAAAGATTAGAGTGTCAGAAACCCCTAGAGGTAGTTGTACCTTGTCTATAGGGCAAACATGAGTGAGAAAGGATTTGATTAAAGTGAGTAAAACATGAACATGCCCCTCAAAAGCAATTATGTTAGTTTTCCTAGTTATTTGGACAGCATGGCAATGTGTAGAAATGAGTGCAGCTATCACGCTATATTTCACTTTCCAGACAGTCACTGGTAAGAGCATTCTTCAAGAGCTTGTCACGCTCACCCTGCATGGTGACTTGTCCCACAGGCAGCACTGGTTGCTCTGTCTCCACATTCCTGAGGTGTTTGGTTCAACTGCATCCTTGAACATGGACAGATTTGATCAATTCTTGGAAGTAGAAATGGTAAGAGAGGAAAATCCTGTCCAGCATGGCCCTGAAGCATTGGTATTTAACATTTATGAGATCATAGACTTATTTGAGATGTTGATGAATGCCGTGGACAGTATTAGGGGTAAAAGAGGCATCTCCATAGATGATTTTGCATACAAGTTTTATATACTCATGAATACCGTGAAGCCCACCAACAAATCCTCCAAGGCATCAAGTTAGTAAGTCTTCTGCTATTGAAGAAGGAAGGCAATGTTGGTAACATTTACCACAATCTACATGAATGGACTCACTTTTGTATTTAATTTTTTTCTCTTTTTCATTAGATTATAAGTTTCTAAGTGGCAGCATTTGTCACTTTCATTTCTGGGAAGAAACACATGTCAGTAATTTGTGACATGATTTTCTTTAATGAGTGAAGGAATGAACAATGGATGTTTAGCCATATCCCTCTTGCCAGCACGAGCGTGACTTGTCCTTATGTCACAGCAGTTGTTAGCTGCCTTCAAGTTGGTGCCTAACTCATGGTGACTGCATGCACTGCACAATGTCATGCTTCCCTACCATCCCATGATCGGTTAGTTGCAGGTCAGGTTGTGGTGACCCACAGGGTTTTCAGTGCCTGATGGCTGGAAGTAGATTTCCTGGTAAAATAATTAAAGGGGGTTGAAAAATAGGAGGTATGAGAATCGATTATTTTTGTTCAGCTATAAAGAAGATGGCTATGAGTGACATTTTAGGGGACAAATGACATTGTTGCTTGTTGGGAGTGAGAGGGTTAGGTTGTTCTTGATGCACATGAGAAACAGGCAGTGGTGGTGAGGCTGCTTGAAACATTGCTCTCTGATCATAGGAAGGTTTTTACTCACCTACTTGGTAGATGTTGCCTGCCTTTGACTCTTGATGGAGAAGCAGAACACAGTGGTGCACACCACTTCCTAGGCACTCTAGTCCCATGTACTATGTCCTAGTTCCTCAGTTTCCACATTGTCTAGGATTCCAAGGCCGCAAGTTCAGTATCCCACCACACTTTCCTCACATGCAGTGCCTTGAAACTCACACTACATTGTCCACATTCATTAAATCTCCTTTTGATTGCGTTTGCTTATTTTTCAGTATAAAGTTTCAATGTGTTCCTCCTCATGGGTGCTGTTGGGTCCCAGGCTTACCTTGAAAGTGCTCCTTGTGTAAGTATCAAGTGCAGCTTTAGGGCAAAAGGAAGGAAAAGCGGAGGCTATTCCATGAAGATATTAAGCAAAACACAATATCAGAGTATTGTCTCTTGACCTTTGCTTCATTCCATTACCTTGTTCAATTAACTCAGCACTAATTGCTCAATAAACAGAAATATGCTTGGTGAACAGAGCATTGCCGTGAGTTGAGAATTCCAGGCCAGGCTGCTCTGGAAAGAACATCAAACAGCAGAGTGGTATGAGTCTTATCTCTAAAGCAAACGCAATTCTTCTGGGTAGGTGTGTTAGTCTGGGTTGACTAGGGAAACAAATCCAGGGACAATTGTATTAGTGTAAAAGAGAACTTGATATCAAAGAGTAATTGTATATTGAGAAAACATCCCAGCCTATTCCAGATCAAGTCCATAAGTTCGATATTAGCCTCTATGTCTGATACAATTCCATATTACCACATTTTTGGACCATAAAGAAGCACTTTTTTCCTCCCAAAGTGGGTGAAAAACAAGGGTGCATCTTATTGTCTGAAGGTGTGGCACTCCAGAGCATTTTAGTATACTGGTACTATTTGATTCAGAATGATTTTTTCTTGCTTTCCTGCTCTAAAAATTGCGTGGGTCTTATGGTCTGGTGCATTTCATGGTCTGAAAAATATCATATCTTCTTAGATTCAAGCAACACATGCATTAATGCTGAATGCCAGAGAATTGTAGGCCAATGGTGGATCCAGGGGTTGTGGAAGCATCTCAGCTCTGGGGCAGGTCTCCATGTGGCTCCTTCAGCTCCAGGGCTTCTGCTGCCATCACATGTGGCTTGTTAACAGGAATGTAAAGCAGCAGAGAGTATGTTCTGCCTCCAGAGAGGAAAACTGGAGTTCCCAGAATCCTTGCGAGAAGGCCATGTACACACAAGCGCACCTTGGCTATGACCCAATTGACAAGCTAGTGCCTACCCCTCTGCTCAAGTTGGCAGGTGATTATGTTATTCTCAAAGTAGGACTTCAGTAATGCTGTTACTTGACAATTCTCTCTCCGTTAACCCCAGCAGTGGTTCCATGACTTCATGTCAACTTGACAAATAGAATGAAGGGGTAGAGTCTAGCCTGCCAATCAGTTTGAAGCCTGATGGTTTCTCCTTGTGGGTGTCATCTTCTCATAAGAAGTGCCCTTGGAATCCTTTCTCTCTCTCTCTCTCTCTCTCTCTCTCTCTCTCTCTCTCTTGTCTCTCTGTCTCTCTCTGCTTCACATTCTTCTTGATTCCCACACTGATGGCAGCCACAGCTGTATAGATAGGTTCACCGCCATTCCATTTTATCTCTAACACTTTATAGCCACTAACCTGTGATCTTCCTGCATTCTGCATAATTGCGTGTGGCTGTGTGAGTCTGAAGAGGGATATATGGGGTTAGTATCAGACTTATGGAGTAGTAGCAGACTTATGGACTGGACTGGGGTGTTTGCTTGATATACAGTTACTTATTGATAAAATGCTCTCTATTACATGAATATGAGTGTCCCTGAATTTGTTTCTATAGTCGACCCATTCTAGAACAACCCCATTTACCAGTGGGATCTCCTAGCTTCTAAGTTCAACATTTAATGGAAAATTTCTGGAGACCCCCACATATCATGAGGCAAGGCAGCAAATGACATCATTGAAACTTCTAGCCATGCTCTCTCTAACTTCCACCAAACTACCTTTTTTTCTTTTTATTTATTGCACTGAGTGAAAGAAAATGATGAAAGATAATGATAGGATTCAATTCTAAGTGCATTTTTAACATGATTCATTGTGATTTCAATGCTCCTGTATATAAAATGAGGCCTCTCAGGAGGAAGATAGCAAATTCCACAAGTAGCAAGCACCAGAAGTCAAGTGCATCCTCTGATGTACAGAATCCATGTGTAGTCCAACTTCTTTGATCTAGCAGACAGCTGTGACATTCTAGGAATGGCAGTGTAGCAGCAGCAGCATAATCAGGAGCCAGAGCATGGCTCAGAGTAGTGGACTTCCTAGTCCACAGAATAAGCAAAGCTAAATGCATGGGGCAGGAATCTCACTTGTGGTGTTGGTGTCTCTGGGCATTTAATTGGTAGAGCTGGCTTAGATGGAGCTGAATCCTTTAGGTTGAGACTTACCATGGAGTACCAGACTCTTTGGGCATTTATTAGCAGCCCTGAAGGAACTTTGTACCATATGCTGGCTAAGCAAATCTGTCCTGAACATTTCCACCTGAATTGCAACTTGCTAACTTCCACAATGAACTTTATAATCATGAGCATTGTCTATGAGCTCTGTATGACCACTGCAAATAATTATAGAACCTAGCTGAAAAGTAGAGTGTTGCTTGCTGTTTGAAAAAAAAAACAATTGATAACTACATGCTGGTTTAAACCTAGATAGTGATGAATTAATTATTAAAACATGAATTGCTAAAAATGAGATGATGTTCTTACTATCATAGGTTCTACTGCGCAGAGAGAAATGCATACTTTGAAATAACATTTTTAAAAACACAATGTCTTAAGGCTAGAATGTTCTATGTCATTTTTCTAGGGAGGTATAGAGAGAAATGATTCTCTAGCCTTTTATGACCGAAGAGTATATAAAGGGTATGTGGGCATTTCCATAATCCATATTTGTTGCACACTGTTATATATAATGTGATGGATGAAAAAGATGAGTGTCATAAATAAATTGGTGCATAATAAGGCTTACCTTAAAGGAACTTACATTTTGGTGGGGGTAAAAACAAACTGAGTAGCTATTCCAGACTATGTATGGAAGATGTACTATTACTAGTCCATTTACTAGTCCATTCATTAGTAAAAGAATTATCTGTCCCATTCTTACCCTTCTTCCCTGATAGAAGAGTGTACTTTTTTTCTATTCTTGTTATTGTGCTTGATCATATGACTTACTTTGGTCAGTGCAACTGTGAGTGTTGGTAGAGAACACAGTATCCTATTGGCAACTTTAATTTCTCTAGCACTATAACCTTACTCTCTTGTCTTCCTGTGCCATTTCCCAAAAGGATGACACGTCTCAGAAGTGACCGAGTTTTCTTCTTAGGTCCTTGAAGGAAAGCTCTATGGAGCTCTCCTGTGGTCCCCATTGTTTGCGAATCTGTAACATTAAAGAGATTGGCTCTGTTTAAGCTAATGACATTTTGAGAGTTCTTGTTTTTCAGTACTGCACTGTGAGATCTTACTAGGACAGTGTTATCATCAAGGTCAGCAGAAAACAGGTTGAGGAGATATTGGAGAAGAGCAAATGCCAACTTTGAGCAGTGATCAATCTGGGAGAAGAGTTGCACCTATGCTGAGCCTTCAGTAGCAGGAAATTATTAAAAATACAATGACAGTCCAGAAGTTGGAGACCTTGATACAAAATCTCAAATATAAGAGCTAGCATATTTAATAGCATTCAGCTAATATTTAGTACCATTGAAACTTAAGAGGTGACCTCATTCATGCATGAGGGAAGGTGTTTGAGATCAGATTTGGAAACAGATTAGTGAAAGATAAGGCTGAAGCACGAAGAAAACATGTTGTTTAAAGGGCCTTTTCTACTGTGCCAGTAATTTAGATTAGATAATATAGACAACGGTTATTGAAAGGATTTGAGCAGAAGGGATGAGGGAGAATAACTTAGCAGTCTAGGCCAATTATTTTGGCTGCACTTGGAGCAAACTATTTGGGGATAGAGAAAAATTTTGAGATAAAAGTGATAAATGTTTGGTGTGAGAGAATTAGAGGGACAGAGAAGAAGAGACAAGTGTAGAGATACTTGGGCCAAGTCCAGGAGATGTGGAAGTGAACAAAGTGAGGTGGATTAGAGGTGAGAAAGCAGATCCTCACATCTCTGGAAGATCCGTGAATGGAGATACATGAACTCAGCCATGGAAAAACAGAACACGGATTAGGTTCTGGGGTCGAAATAGGGAAAGAAGGTGAATACGGGTAAAGTTTACAGTGTTAGATGTCCCTAAGGCAGCTAAGTAAAGACATTAGTTGAGCATGGGAGATGTAGGTCAGGAAAGATGTCTTCCCCTAGATGGACCTGTGGGAGTCATTTGGATAGAAGGGTCATTGAAGCCTTGGGAGTGAATTAGAGTGAAAGTGTACCTAATGAGAATTAAACGAAGTTGAGCATAAATTAGAAATGTTGCAAGTGAATCTTCAGGAATGGTGGCTGCAGAGTCAATGCAAAACAGAGGCACAGTCAAGAAGAATATAAAATGTGGACAGAATTTTGATATTTGAGTTTCTTTGGGTTTTTTGTTTTTTTGTTTGTTTTAAGATGTCGTGTTTAAATGGCAGTTAGTAAGGGCAGGCAAAGGAAAGAGAGACTGGAGGTGCAAGGGGGAGTAGATATGTTGAATGAAATAGGAAGAAGATAAGGGGGAGGGAGGACTTGCAATTCCCAGAATTTGGCCAGGACAACAAAAGACCATGGCTTCCATTGAACAGGAAGATAGATGGGGTACCAAGAAGTTTTCAGGCAAATGAGGGGAACTTGAGACATTTCCAAGTTGGTATTCTTGTGGAGTCTCTACCTAGCTATTGGAAACCGTGGATAATGCAAGCAGTTAATACTCTTGGGTGCTAATTGAAGGTTGGAGAGTCCAGTGTACCCAGAGAGACTTCCAAATAAAAAGACATGGTAGTCACCTCCTGAAAGACCTATGGAGTCATTAAGCACAGTTGTGTTCTGACGTCTCTGGTATCACTATTAGGCAGAGCTGACTTGTGTAGCAACTGGTTGCCAGATATCATTATATCAGGGGAAACTCACCGCCCATTTCAAATGGTTTTCCCTTCTTCTGCTCTGTTTGTTTTCCCAGGCAGCTTCACTATCAGGCATACTCTGTAGAAGTCATCCTCAGTTTCTTTTCCAGTCATTTCTCACTAGAAAGCAAGTGCCAAGGGGCAGGGACTTTTGTCTATTAGGTTTGCTCCTGGATCTCTAGAACCAAGAAATATTCTTGACTTACATGAAGTGTTCAATAACCAAGTGTTTAGTGTAATTGATACTTTCTTGTTTTCGCCAGTAAAAGAGAAGACAAGTCTATCTCCTAAGAGATTGTTTAACAAATAAGAAAACAGGGTACCTTGAGAAGAAAGTAAGTGTTTTGTGCAGCATAACTACCCAAATGAAGTTGAAGACCATGAGATAGGTTGCAACTGGAAATTTTCTCCAAATGTCCTTAGCATATTTCATGCTGAAGGGGGAGAGAGGCATAGTAGGTGAATCCAAGGTTGGGATTTTGCAAGTCAGTATAATTTAAGGTAAAGGGGGAAAGGCCATTTTAGAAACTTGGCAAGAGTGTGGTTGATGTGCTAATCCATGGCATTTTGCCAGAATTGGGAAAGGAATTAATACAAGGGAGCACTGATGGATCGGCAAGGAGAGGAAGCGTGCCTTTGTGATGATGAGATGGAGAATTTAGTTGCACATCCTGAAGAACAGAGGCATGCACGTGTATGTTCTGTTTGAGGAGGAATCAAGTGAGATGTCCAGGCAGGAGACGTGTTAGTTCTAGATGGAGAATGCCTTTCATACCACACTTAGAGACTTTTGTGGTAAAAAATCTGGACTTCTTTTAATTTGGGTTCTGAAACTTATTAGTGAGTAACCATGACAGAATCTTTCTCTTGGTAGGAAATTGGTAGGAAACATGGAAGTTATTCAGTCTAGTTCTTTATTTCCCCATCTTTAAAGGAGGGATAATGCTAGCATCTAGCTTGTGGAATATTTATGAAAATCAAATGAGAGAAAATATGCACATTGAACTTGCATATTTAAGAATATAGATAAGATAATATATGATGCTGCATAACTCTTTTTAGGGTACACTTTCAGTAAATTTTTGTTTCTACTTTGTTGTTTACCTGTTCTTCTTTAAACCAAGAGGATCACATCTGGTTTGCTAGTGTGGGTAAGGTACAAGAAAAAAATGCATGTGCTGACATTGTTTACTAGAAATAACTTATTTCCTCTAACTTAATTCTCATCTTTCCAAAAACAACTCTAGGCAACAATGGTGTATCTTTGAAATTTTTTACAGATAAATTATAGATGGTGATTTACACAAACAAATAAGGTGGATGTCTGACAAAGTGGGTGCAGAAGCAAATATGGTGAAGAAAGTTGAAGGTGCCCAAGTATCAAATATATAAAGCCTGGGGTCTTAAAGACTTGAAGATAAACAAGTGGCCATTTAGGTGAAAAACAAATTCTATACAGAAGAAGCATACCAGCCTGTTCCAACACAATCTCTGTAGACAAATTGGTTGCAAAAGCAAATGTGGCAAAGAAAACTGATGGTGTCCGGCCAGCAAGAAATATAGTCTGGGGTTGTAAAGCCTTGAAGATAAACAAGTGACTATCTAACTGTGACGCAACAAAGTCAGCCTGAAAAATGCACGCCAGCCTGGCAGATCATAAGGAATTTAGGGGAGCAACTCTAAGGCATCATATCACTGCAGATGAGGGTGGTGCAGAGGGGGGATCCAGAAGGCTCTGGGAGGGGACAAGGCGGTCAGGGTGCAGAGTAACAACGATGAAATACACAACGTTCTTCCAGTTCTTAAATGGATCCTCCCCTGCCCACGATCATGATCCTAATTCCACCTTACAAATTTGGCTGGACCAGAGGATATACCCTGGTAGAGATGGGAACTGGAAACACAGGGAATCCAAAATAGACGAACCCCTCAGGACTAGTGGTGAGAAGGGCGATATTGGGAGAGTGGCAGGAAGCTGGGTTAGAAAGGGAGCACAGAATGCAAGGATCTACATATAACCTTCTGCACTGACAGAGAATTGTGTGAAAGGAGATGTCAGAGGGTGTAAGATATGAAAAAATAATAATAATTTATATATTATCAGGGGCTCATGGGGGAGGAGCGAAGTGAGGATGGGCAGACGGGGGTGGTGGAGAGGAATGAGGAGCAGATACCTTGGGGAGCAAGTAGAAAGCAAGTGTTTTGAGGATGATGGGGAAAACAAATGTAAAACAAAACAAAACAAAGCAAAAAACAACTTAGGACTGAGCCCCGGTGGCATAAGTGGTTGAGTGCAGGACTGCAGCCCGTGGGCTTGGCGGTTCAAATCCAGCGGTGGCTCTCAGGAGTGGCACTGGGTAGTGCCCATGACCACCAGAGGCAGTGATGCACCCCCCGAAAAAAAAAAAAAGAAAAGAAAAAGCAACTTGACATAAAGATGTATGTGTGGATAGTGAAAAGAGTGGTCTAGGCCTCCAATAACATGATTTTTAAAAAGATGGATGCCTGTAAAGCACATAGGCAATGGAAGTGATTGAGGGGATGAGAAAGAGTAGGTAAGGCACGTAAAGGCCAATGCATTATGTTGGGCACAAGATGGAGAGAAGGAGAAATTTATTCATTTTTAATCATTTTATTGGAGGCTCATACATCGCTTTTCACCATACATAGTTCAATACATAGTTACATATACTGTGCCAAGCACCCCCACTTGGCTGCCCTCGTCAGCATTCCCCCAATATCTGTCTTTCCACTTGGGCCCTTGATATGAGCCCCCTTCCTTCCCCTTCCAACCTTTCCCCCTTCTCCCCAGTCCTCGTTACTCTGCAATCATTATTGTTTTGTCATGTCTTACACTGCCTGACCTCTCCCCCTGCCCACTCCTCCCTACGTCCATCCTCCAGATAGGAGACAGTCTGCAGATCCCCACAGCTGCCTTCCTCTCTCCACCCCACCCTCCCTCCAACCATCCGGCAACTCCACTCCCACCAATGACCCTGAGGGGTTTATCCATCCCGAGTTGCCCGTGTTTCCAGCTCCCATCTCTGCCAGTGCACCTCCTCCAGTCCAGCTGGAACTGCAGGGCAGAGTGGTGTTTGGGGGGAGGAAACCTTCAGGAAAGTTTTATGCTTCATTGCTACCTCACTGCCCTTTGACTGACCCATCTCCTCCCATCACTCCCCTGTAAGGGGGTGTTCAATTGTCCACAAGTGGACTTTGGGTCCCCATCCTGCTCTCCCCTTCATTCTTACTGATTTAATCCTTGTTCTTTGATGTTTGATGTCTGCTCCCTTTGATTCCTCATGATCACACAGGTTGGTGCGCTTCTTCTATGTGGGCTTTGCTATTTCTGCACTGGATGGCCACTTGTTCACCTTCAAGCCTTTAAGATCCCAGCTATTTTATCCTTTGGTGGCTGGATGCCATCAATTTTCTCAACTCTGTCTGCCTCTGTACCCTTTTGTCCTCATTGATCATGACAGGAGGGTGGGCACTTAGTGATATGTTTTTTATTCTTTTATGCCTGGTTGCCTGGTTCTTTCCACTCCTCATGGTCGCACAGGCTGATATGCTTCTTCTATGGTGACCCTGTTGCACTGATTCCTCATTCTCAAGCCTTTGAGACCTCACGCATTATGTCTTGATAGGCGGGTACCATTAGCCATCTGTTGTGTCCTTGCTAAAAATCCTCTCCCAGTCTGTGGGTTTCCTAGTTATCCTCTTGGTAAAGTCTTCCGATGCACACAGGTGTTTTATCCTTATTAAGTTCCATTTGTCAATTTCAGCATCTCCTGTGTGTGTACCCTGCCCTATTGCTGTCAGCCTTTGTGTTCCTTGGGCCAAGGTTCTTAGATTTTCCCCGATTCTTTCACTAATGGTCCTGATGGTTTGGGGTTTTACTTCCAGGTTTTTGATTCACCTTGAGCTTGTTTTTGTGCATGGGGTGAGGTAGAGATCATGTTTCATTTTTCTAGATGTGGATTTCCATTGTTGCCAGCACCATTTGTTAAATAGAGCATCACCATCCCATTTGATGCTCTTGGGGTCTTTGTCAAAAATCAGTTGTCTATATGCTAATTGTTTTATTTCTGGGCTTTCTATTCTTTTCCATTGGTCTGTGTATCTGTCATTGTGCCAAATACCTTGCTGTTTTGACCACTGTGGCTTTGTAGTAGGTGTGAAAGTCAGGTAGAGCAATCCCTCCAACTGTGCCCTTCTCCTTGAGGAGATCTCTGCTAATTCTGGGCTTTCCCCCCCTCCATATGAAGTTGGTGACCAGTTTTTCCAGTTCTCTGAAGAAGGTTGTTGGTATTTGAATTGGTGTAGCATTGAATTATAAACTTCCCTGGGTAGGATAGTCATCTTCCCTATATTGAGTCTGTCAATCCACAAATATGGAATATTTCTCCATTTATGAAGGTCACACTTGGTTTCCTGTAGTAAGGTTTTGTAGTTTTCCTTGTACAGGTCTTTTGTGTTTTTTGTTAGATATGTCCCTAGATATTTCAATTTATTTTTTGGCTATTGTGAATGATACTGCCTTCCTGATCTCCTCTTCCATGGTCTTGTCAGCGGTATACAGCAATTCAGTCGACTTCTATTTGTTAATCTTGTATTCTGCCACTCTTCCATATTCCTCTATCGCTGTTAGTACTCTGGTTGTGGAGTGTTTGGGATTTTCAATGTACAGGTTCATGTCATCTGCAAATAATGATTATTTATTATCCCATTGTCTTATGTTATTAGTTAGGACCTCCAGTACTATGTTGAATAGCAGTAGGGATAAGGGGCATCCTTGTCTGGTCCCCTTTATCCGTGGGATTCATTTTGTCTTTTATCCATTGACAATGATGTTAACTGTTGGCTTTTCATAGATAGCCTGTATTAACTTGAGAAACTGCCCTTCTAGTCCTATCTTCCTGAGCATCATAATTAGGAATGGGTGTTGTATATTGTCTAATGCTTTCTCTGCATCTATGTATGTAACCATGTAGCTCTTATGTTTTATCTTATCAATGTGGTGTATAATGTTGATGAATTTTCAGATGTTAAACCATCCCTGCCTGCCTGGGGTGAATCCTACCTGATCCTGATGAATTATGTGTTTTATATACTTTTGTATTCTATTGACCAATATCTTGTTGAATATTTTTGCATCTGTGTTCATCAGAGCTATCGATCTGTAGTTCTCTATTCCTGTAGGATCTTTTCCCTGTTTGGGTATCAAAGTTATACTGGCTTCATAAAAGGAGTTTGGGAGCTTTCCATCCTTTTCTATGCTCTGAAAAACTTTGTGGAGGATCAGTGCCAGCTCTTCCCGGAAAGCTTTCTAGAATTCCCCTGTGAAGCCATCTGGTCCGGGAGCTTTTTTTTGTTGGTAGGTTCTTGACAACCATATCTATTCCTTCTCTTGTTATGGGTTTATTAAGGTTCTCCACCTCTATCTGGGTCAGTCTGGGGAGGGATTGCTTTTCCAGGTATTTGTCCATGCCTTCCTCGTTGTTGAACTCATTAGAGTAGAGGCTTTCATAGTATGTTGTGATTCCTTTTCATCTCTGTAGGGTCTGTTGTGATTACCCCTGCTTCATTTCTTATCCTGTGTATTGTCGCATGTTCTTTCCTTTCTTTGATTAGTTTTGCCAAAGGTGTGTTGATTCTATTGATCCTTTCAAAGAACCAGCTCTTTGCTGCATTGATCTTCTGCATTATTCTTTTATCTTCCCATTGGTTCAAGTCTACCCTGATTTTTATTATTCCTTACCTTTTGCTGTTGGGAGGATTATTCTGTTGACTCTCTTCTAGTTGTTGGAGTTTTAATGAGAGCATATCTGTTATGAGTTTCTCTTCCTTTTTCATATAAGCACCTATTGCAATCAAGCTATCTCTGATGACTGCTTTCACCATGTCCCAAATGTTTTGATAGGAGGTGTTTTCATTCTCATTAGTTTCAAGAAATGTTTTTTTTTTTTTTATCTCCCTTCTAATCTGGGTCAGTACACATTCATGCCAAAGAAGCTCATTATTCAGCTTCGAACTGTTGGTCTTCACTTTTCTGGTTGTCCTTTCATTGGTCTCCAGCTTTATGGCATGGTGATCAGAGAAGGATGTCTGTATGGTCTCTATATGTTTGAATTTAGTTAGGCTTGACTTATGACCCAGCATGTGGTCTATCAAAAATGAGCCATGTGGACTGGAAAAAAATGTGTATTTATTTGCGTTTGGATGAAAAACTCTAAATATAAATATAAGATCTAGTTGCTTAATTGTATTGTTTAGTTCTACAGCCTCTTGACTGAGCTTTGTACCCAATGATTGATCTCTCTGTGAAAGTGGTGTACTGAAGTCCCCTACTATAATTGTTGAGTCTGTGATATCTTTCTTCATGTTCTAGATGGTCTCCTTGATGAATTTCGCGAGTCTCTCAATTGGCACATATATGTTTAATATGCTCACTGGTTCCGGGTAAAGTGATCCTTTGAGCATTATAAAGTGCCCTTCCTTGTCTCTTTTTACGATTTGAACCTTGAGATCAATTTTGTCTGAGATTAGGATTGGGACTCCAGCTCTTTTTGAGTCACCATTTGCCTGGTATATCCTCCTCCAGCCTTTTATTCTTAGTTTGTTCTTGTCTGCAATCTTAAGATGTGTTTCCTCTAGGCAACAGATTGATGGGCTATATTTTCTGAGCCAGTCTGAGAGGTGTTTTATTTTAATGGAGGAATTGAGACTGTTTACATTTAGGATTATTCTCCCAATCTGTGCGTTCGTGAGTGATATCTCTTGGCTTTTTATTTGATTGCCTTTTTGTAATCTTTTTTATTGCTGAGCTGTGTTTTTGTTGGGGGCTTCTTTGTTGCCATGTTTTCCTCCTGCAGTCATACTTTCTAAGTGGTTGGCATCAGTTTGTTGGCTTCTGGATGGAGTTGGGCTGTATGATGTTCTCCTGCTTGTGCCTGGTGGATGTTGGTCTTCTGGCCATAGTGAGTCAGCCAGGATCTTCATCAGGGTTGGGTGTCTCACAGCAAATTCTTTAAATTTTTCTTTGTCCTTAAAAACCTTTAGCTCTCCTTCTATTTTGATAGATAATTTTACAGGGTAGAGAATTCTAGGAGAGGCATTGTTTTCTTTTAGCTTCTGGAAGATTTTAGTCCACACTTTTCTCCTTTCCATGGTTTCTGTTGATAGATCTGCACATATTCTAAACTGAGAGCCTTTGTACATGACAGTCTTCCTTTCTCTTGCTGCTCTTAGGATTTTCTCTTTTTCCTCGAAGTTAGATAATTTAACTATTATATGCCTTGGTGAGTTCTTCTTGGGGGTCTAGTCTACTTGGCATCCTCTCTGTTTCCTGTATGACTGACTGATTCTCATTCATTAAGATGGGGAAGGTTTCTTCAAGAAATTTCCTTGTCAATTCAGCTGTTGACTTCTTCAATGTGTCTTGTTCAGGAAGGCCTGTAATCCTAATGTTGTTCCTTTTCATAGCATTAGGCATTAATCTCAGGTTCTCCTCTGTCTCCTTTATGATTTTATTTGCTTGCCTTTCCCATTTGCTGAGTTCTGCTTAATCATTTTCGACATCACTGACACGTTTCTCTGTCTCCTCTCTTCTATTTGTGAGTTCAGTGATATTGTGTGAACCTTCGGTTACTTCCTCTGTCAACTCCTGTATTTCCCATTTGTGTGTGGACTTTATGCCCTCTATTGTGGATTTCATACCCTCTATCGTGGCCTTCATCCCATCTATCACTGTATCTTTACTCTGTATAACTTCCCTCATCTCCTCTACTATTCCATACAGCCTTCTGAAAATTTCTTTTTCTGGCAAGTCCATATCAGATTCTTCTATGTGTACTGTTAATTCTGTTGATGAAATTTATCTTTCTTGTTTACTTATTGGGAGTGATGTGGTATGGTGTTGTTTACGTGATGATTTTGAAGAGGAGGGTGCCATATTCCTAGGAGACCAAGGGGCCTTGCCTACTCTCCCAGTGTGATTGGCCCTGGTGCTTGCAATGGCTACCTTGGCCTACTATGGAGGTAGATACAGCTTCTATGGAGGTAGGTACTGTGGTGCCTCAAAAATTAGCAGTTGTTAAGAGGTGGTGGGCACCATTGGCGACAGATATGGGGGACTCAAATTAACAGAAGGATGATTCCGGTAGAATGGTAGGGCTGTATGAGGCCCCAGGACAGGTGTTGGTATTGATTGGAGCTAGGGTGATGTGACCTGTCCTGGGTTGGGGAGACTCCCAGAACTGGGTTGCTGCTTCCCTGTATTTCTAGCCCTAGGTTGGACCTGGTATGCACTCTCCACTAGTCTGCTGCAAAGACCTAGACCATGACTCTGGGGGCAGTACTCCGAAGCTGGCCTCTAAGACCCTAGCTCACTCAATGAGTTGTGGATTTGCTCTTTTGGGAAAGTGTCTCTGCTTTCCCACAGCTCCCAGTGGGTTCACCTTGCAGTGCTTGTTAGGCCCCCACCGTCACTCAGGCTCCTCTCGCTGGGCAGGAATGGCACCAGCATGTGGATGCAGTGACTGCAGACGCAATTTTTAAGAGCCCTATTTTCAGGAGCTGTTTTCCCCTGTATCTGTATGAGCTAGCACTTCCGGGCCTGAAAGTCTGGTCTGTGCCTCAGACTCCTGATACTACGGCGGGACTGGGCTGCGGTGTGCCTGCAAGGGCCAGTTGTATTTGTTGCAAGAGACATTCTTGAAAGGACCAGCTCACTATATCTGCTTGTGCCAGCTACAGGCAAGATCGTGCCACTGAGCACCTAGCCTTTCAGAGTCCCCCTGCTATGACGGGGGGGGGGGGGGGGAGTTGTGTGGCTTGCCTGTCCAGCTAGAAAAACTGATCCAGCATTCTTGAGTCCAGGCAAAGACCTCTTATCTTCGGAGATCAGGTCAACTCTCTCTGTAGCTCCAGTTGCTACCAGACAAAGCAATGCATGTTGCGTGTCCTGACCACGTCCCCTTTTCCGTGGGGACTGGGCTATTTTGAACTAGGCACAGATCACCGCCAGGCAGAGCAGCACACAGCGTTCTGACCAACTTTTCCTGCCTGTGAAAGACCGTCTAATTCGCGCTGCTCTGTGCCAAAAAGCCTATTGCTGCCACACCGGAGTCACACAGCCCGTTCTCTTGTGGAGAAACAGGCTGGGTTGTGTGTCAGTCGATCCTAGAGACGCGGCAGGCGACTCTGAGGCGACCAGGTCTCTCCGCCCCAGCTAGCTAGTCTGCAGTGCCCCTGGCCACCACACACAATGTGCATATCTGCGCTATTTCTTGTCTTTTCTCTTCTCCTGTGCTGGGGGACTGGCTCACCAGTTGCTAGTGCCAGCCCTACAGCCCCTCGGAGAGCAGGTGTCCAGGTCCCTTCTCCCATCCCGCCGCGGCTAAGTTCGCGTAGATAATGGCTGCTGCACAAAAGGCGCAGCGACTTCTACATGCGAATTTGTCCCTTCTTTTGTGGGACTGCCCCCCCCCCCCGCCCAGTCGCTAGTGTTGACACTATCGCCCCTTGGAGAGCGGGTGTCTAGGTCCCCTCGGCTGCCACCGCGGCTAAGTTCACGTAGGCAATGGCCGTCCCACAAATGATGTGGTGCCTTCTATGCGCTATAGCTCAGTCGGTTCTCCCGCAGGGAGGCTGCAGCATGTGCAGATCCCAATCCCTCCCAGATTCCCGCAGTTCTGACAGGGCGGTGTAGCAGCTCCAGGCGAGTGTGTCAGTGAGGCTGGTTAGATTTTCCCCACAGCGCAGGTCCAGGTGGAAGATGGAGGCGGGGGAGTGCCCAGTCGCTCCCTCTGAATGGGGCCTCAGCAGTGGAGGGAGCTGGACTCTGCCAGCTGGGAACGCATGGCCGCTTGGGTGCTGGAGGTGACCCCGGCACTGACGCTGGGTGTACCAGCGTGGGCAATGAAAGCTACTGCGGGTTTGGGTCCTGGGACCCTGGGTGGCCGCAGGGAGGGGGCTGAGCAGAGTAGCCGGGAGCCCCGTGCATGACGGGGATCGTGGGAGACAGGCTCTGCTCCGGTCCGTGGGATTGGCGAGTGGACCACTGATATGCAGTGGCCGGACACAGCCGTGGGGCGCTCTCCACCCTGACCAACCTGTTCCTGGGACGGCGGTCAGGCGGATGTGGGGAGCCACAGTCTGGTGGCGTGAGACGCACAGGTCTCCCCACTGTCGGGAAACCTCTGATAAATGGATGCGGATCTCTGGAGCTTGAGAGAAAGCAGATGTGGGGCAGGGTCCCTTCCTGGACCGGGAGGCCCCCTTGTAAGGACCTTTCTACTCACCAGAACTCTTCCTCTTGACCTAGTAGACACCAGACTCGGCGGAGTTCCTTGTATGGGCTCCTTTTCTTTTCTTTTCTTTTTTAATTTTATTTATTTATTTATTTATTTTTTAGGCATCACTTCCCTGGTGGTGGGAGTAGGAGGCCCAGCCTTTGCTCCTGGGAGCCGGAATTGAACCTCCATCCCAGTGGGCTGCAGTCCCGCGCACAACCACTACGCCACCGGGGCTCAGCCTTGGGCTCCTTTTCTCATCGCCATCTTCAGGAGAAATTTATTTTACATCACATTGACTCTTAGAAATTGGAAACTGGTCAGGAAAATGTCAAAGGCACAATCATCTTAAGCACCTGGTTGATTTGACGATGTCTAGTGAGTCAGAAAGAAGCTGCCTGGGTACACAAATGGTTTGCAATTGATTCCTAGCTGAATGGTTGACAATTCCATTTTACTAACAGGACTGTGGAAGGGAGGCCTGCAAACTGCTTTCATAAAGATCAGAGCCCAGAAAACTCAATATAACATCCTACTCTGTAACACATGAGGGTGTCATGAATCAAAATTTATTGACCAGCAATGAGCTTGGTTTTCTGGTTTGAAGCATGGCAGGGCCTCTGATCTGTCATAGTTAATTAGATGTAGGCCATTATGATGTGTCCAAGTCACAGAGGTTATTAGAATGAATGATCCAAGATAGGGATCACCATAGAAACTTTGTAGGTAGAGAATCAGGTGAGTTCCCCGAAGTGTAGGCAATGATCCTATTTCTCAATGTTGCCCCAGTTTGGGCAGTGAAATCCCTTTGCCTTGGGGAATTGTTTAAACCAAGATAATATGAGGTACAAAAAAACATTTAAAAAAGATTTTAAAAAATTTTAAAAATTAAAAAAAATTAAAGAAAGAAAAAATATTTTTCTCCCAAAGCTATGGATTTCATTTTTTAAGACAACTTTATCACCTTCAAAGTACTCTCCATTATACTTCATACATTTTTCAAATCTGTTATTTCATTTTTGGAAACATTTCTCAAACTCATCTTATTGGATGGCTGACAGTATCTCCCTCATTTTTTTCTTCACCCCTTCTATGTCATCAAGTTGTTGTCTTTTCATGTCCCTCTTCGTTCCCAGAAATAAAAAGAAGTCACCAGGAGTGAGGTTATGTGAGTGAGGTACATGGACAAGAAAGGCATGCTGGTTTTTTTGCTATAAACTGGTGCCCTGAGATCACTATGTGAGCAGGTGCATTTTCCTGGTGGCAAAATCAGTCCACTGTCTGCGATACATCAGGCCTTTTTAGTCACCTATTTATTTGGGTCAGGTTTGGACCAAGGCAGTCCCTTGTACCAGCCTCAAAAGAAGGTGATGAACAACTCGCTGGACTGCGTGACTCCATCCTGTGGCATTCAACAGAACTCATCTCCCTGGGCAGGGCACAGCCCTTCTCCCTAGAATTCCTGGAAGAAAGTTTGAAACCAAGATGAATAGCTAACAGCTCATCTCCAGACCCCAACTTGCAGATGCAGCACAGGAAACCTCTCTTTCCTTTATCAGTCCACAGATCTTTAGCTTATACCCTCTGTATATGTCCCACCATCCTAGTATCTGGTGTGGCTTCTCTAGTCTAACTTGTTAGTCTACAGAATCCATGCCTTAATCAAACCTTTCTGTACTTTTCATTTCTGGTTGAGCCTTGTCTCCTTACTGTACCTACACCGCCATTATACAACCTTTTCAGAATCTCTAAATAGAAAGCTTAATTAACAGTCTGACCTCCTGGAATGAACACTAAATGCACTAATGAGCTGACTTTTTCATCTGCTTAGGATGGTGACAGACGTCCAAAATGAGGTTTGTCATCAATCTACATTTCACATTTTTTGAAACAAGAAAACCACTCAACTTCAGTTTTTCCCAGAGTGCTGTCTTTGTAGGCTCTATTTAGCATCACAACATTTTCTGTGGCTTTTTACTCAAGCTGGAAACAAAATTTCATAGCTGCATGCAGTTCTCTTAACTCGGCCTTACAAAAACAAGGTTTGAGTGAAACTACTTTTATGACAAAATTCACTGTGTGAGAGAACCTTCCCAGGTGATGCCACTGGGTTCACTAACTCAGAGCAAATTGCTCCATGCTAGATACCAGATAGTCCTGCTCCACCCAGAGCAATTCCGTTTTGAGGCTCAATCCATCTCCAGAATGCATTTGGGTGATTTATTTCCCGTGATTCTAGTGACCACCATAAAGGATGTTCTTTTCCCCATTCCCAAAATTGTACATACACACACACACACACACACGTGACGTTTCCACGTCCAATTGCTGTATTGATGTTCTATAAAAAGACCATAGATTAAAGAAATGTATAATTAAATAGCCTATTTGCTATATAGTATGTGCTAACTATATAACAAAAGCTTTACTAGAAACATGTTTATGAAAAAATGAGACACACGATCTTATTCAAATGCTTAAAATTAATTTAGAGAGATTAGTAATCTGAATATTGCAATAAAGGTGGTATTCACAAAGTGCTGTGATGGCAAGAAGTCCAGAATGTGTGGAAATGCAAGCAGCGAGTGTTCAGTTCAGCCTCAAGTAAACGGAGGCATATTTCTTGGACAAAGTGACACTGATTTGTCACTTGAAAGGTAGGTACCAACTGCTTAGACAATGTTAGGATGAAGAGAGGAAATGGGGTTGGAGTGGCTTTGTGGTGGGATTTGGTATGAAGTTGAAAGGAAGATATTCCAAGCAAAGAGACTATCTAAATAGCTGGAACATCCAGCATGGCAAAATGCACCTTGAGAATTGACACTAAAGCAGAAAACTAGCTTAGCTAGCTCTAATCTGAAAACTGATTGACTAGCCCTAATCTTCCCAATCCTCCCTGCCCTCACAACCCTTTCCTTGAAACACTTCCTCTCCTAAGGGTATGAGTTGGTCATTAGAACTACATTTGCTTTTTGTTGTTGTTTTTCTGTTTTGTGTGTGTGTGAATCACTGCCCACTGGTGGGAGTAGGAGAGCCAGCCTTGCTCCTAGAGAGCTGCTGCTGGACTTGAACCACCAACCCTGTGGGCCGCAGTCCCGCACACAACCACTACGCCACCAGGGCTCAGCCCTAGAACTACATTTGAATCCTGGTAAAGCCCTGGTGTAACTGAAGCTGGAGAGTGAGAAAGCTCCTTTGGAAAACGTCATCCTTCTTATCCAATGTTCAATATTCTATAGAGTAGGTAGATAAAGAAGCTGAAATCTGACAACACATTAACTTAGAAATTTTATAAAAGCCTGGGCTCCCAATTTTTAATCATTTCCTTTTTCAGAAGGAAAAATGTCAACATGTATTAGAGAAATTGAAATTCTAAAATGCAATACTGGTGGTCTCTAAAGGGCTATGTGAAGCAGTTCTAGGGTCAAAGGCAACTAGAAAGTTGCAAAGTCTGAATGCCTTCCTTGAATAGAATGATTAAAGTTGCCTAAAATAAGTTGCTATTTAAGTCACGTGTTACCAAAATTAAGTATCATACAAAATCTTTTAAAAACTTTTAAAAAATAGTTTTGGGTATATAACTCAGATATAGTACAATTTATTAGTTTAGACATATTAAGAAGAGTTGTGATTTTTTGAATTGGGCTATCAGAAAAGGTTTTAGATGGTATCTCATTGTTGTTTTGATTTGCATAGTTTACAAATTGTTATTACTTTTTCATATAATAAGACAGTGTATGATATGAAAAAGTAATAACAACCTGTAAATTATTAAGGGTTCATGGGGAGGGGAAAGGGAGGGGAGAGAAATATGGAGAGCTGGTACTGGGGGACTAAGTGGAGGGAGGATGTTTGGAGAATGATGATGGCAGCAAATGTGCAAATGTGGCCTGAATACAATGAATTGTGATGGGAGTTGTATGAGCCCCAAATAAAATGAATTATTAAAAAAAGGAGGGGGAAAGAGAAGCTAACACCAATGGATCAAGTAGAAAGTATTTGGAAATGAATATGGCAACATATGTAAAATTATGCATATGTAAAATTGATACAAATGACATATGAAATGTTATAAGAACTGTAAGACCCCCCAATAAAATCATTGATAAAGAAAAAAAAAGAGTTGTGCAATATCTTCCCAATCAATTTTTCTTTTATTGATTCATTGCTGTTAGCTTCCCTTTTTGCCCCCAACCTTGCCTGCACTCAGGTAATAATTATTCATACAGCAAATCTCTATTGATTTACCTCTCCTGAATTGCATACATGGATAATTAAACGAAAATAGTAAACAAACAAACAAAACTAACAATAAGTAAATAAAATAGAGAAAAATCTCAAGCTAAAAGAAAACAAAACAACTTAAAAACAGAAGCAAACTTAAAATGGGTCAAAAAGGAGGGAAAATGATACAATGTTACATTTTAGCCTATGTTCACATTTTCCAGATTTTATATTTAGGACACTCTTACCGAGAGGAGCCTTGGTGGCACAGTGGCTTATGTGTTGGTTTGCAAGCCACCATTAGATCAGCAGTTTGAAATCACCAGCTCTTCCATGTGAGAGAGGTGAGGTGTTCCAGAATGCTCCTGAGAGGCAAGAATGGCAAGAATTCATTTTACGTACTTTGGTCATATCGTAAAGAAGAATGTTTTTACAAGATGGCGTAACACGGTGGCTACAACAATGGCCTCAAACATAGGAGTGGTGAGGATGGCGCAGAACTGGCCCATGCTTCATTCTGTTGCACATAGTCTGGGTCACTATGAGTCCGAACAGACTTTGCAGCACGTAACAACAACAACAATAACAACTTAACAACAACAACAACTTCTCTTTCCCTAGAAAGATGTTGCAGGAATATTGAGCTTCGCTCTTTGTCTTTAATGAAGTGAAAAGTGGGAGGAAATATTTGGAAGCAACATCTAAACAACTTGCAATCTCAGGGGAACCCTGGACCTCTACCACTAGTCTGAGTTGCAGGAGTGAGTGACCTTTTGTGGAGGCTGAGTTCACCTCCCTCGCTCTGAGGGCAATTGGATTCATCTGGCCCAGGACCTCCTGAGGACCCTTTCACTTCATAAAACTAAAGTCTCTTTTTGAAAATTCTACATAGTTCCCTGCATGGAGAAGCTCCCACTCTTTGACTAGCAGCATGCATTGTCAGTGAGGAAAATGTCCCAATTACTCATATAGCCCAGGCATGTATGAGAGGGTGTATGCATGAAGAATGATGAAGATGGATCCAGAAGGACCATGAGGACTGCAGCATTCTCCAGCATCCATGATGAAGAATTGCTTAGCATGCTTACTATAATCTCTTCACACAGACTGCTACTTCTCTTATTACGAGGCATGTATGAGAGAAGGCTGATATATACTGTGGATTCCGTAATGATGGGTGCTGTCAGCAGGGTCACATTTGTATGTGTGACTTTAAATTTGGTGAATCAAAATTTTTCCTACAGTGTTAAGTATTTCTTCTCTAAAAGGAAGACATGAGCAGTGGCTGTAGAATGTGTAGGAGGATTGGGTAGACATCTCAATGCCTTAGAAAGTTGGACTAGACTCCAGATCACTATTTTTACCCCTTAGTCCTGACACTGTCAGAACTTCACATTTACAAACTCCATTTATTAGGCTATGATTAATCAGCAATTCTAAGAAAAAATGGAACAGAAATTTTCAGAGGTAGTATATATAGTATAGTTAATTTCCTACTGTTTTTGTAATTATAAGATATATAAGTTATCCCTGCACTGCTAATTGAGAGGTCAGAGGTTTGAACTCTCCAGCCACCCATGATAGAGACATGGCAGTCTTCTTCCTAAAACTGACCAGTCTTAGCAACTGTATGAAGCCGTTAAACTGTTCTACAAAATTCCCCTGAGACAGAATGCAACTTGCCAGCATCAGGAAATCCATGGAGGCTGTACAGAACACTCTCAGATATACAATAGTTATCTCAAAAGCTTCATTGTATGTGTGTATGAGGGTATGAGGGTTTCAAACATTGGTGAAAATGGAATCAAAGTGGGATCAAAATTTTCCATGAGATTTTTGTAGCCTCTTCATACATGCAAGTATATCTACTTCCCACATACCATGCCTCACAGATGTTGAATTGATTTTGGTAAAAAGGAGGCCCTTCAAGATCTGAGTAAAGAGGCAGAGATAGTACAGAATTAAAAAGTACTGACCACATTCCTGAGAGCATACAATAAGGACAGAAGATGCCTGTCCTCAGAGGTTTCAGCTTCTAATATCTGAGTCTTCAGAGGGAGGCTTTTTCAGGTTGATGCCACTCATCTTGATATCTAAGAGCATTTTGTGAAGGCTTAACCAATTACCTGGCTGCTGGCACTTGTATCTGTAAATAATTGACCTGTGTAAAATATTGTCTTCTCGAGGACCACTAGGAATTCACTGATTAGTGGAAGAGCAATTCTCTAAACGGGATAGAAGAACTTAAAGGGTCCTGAGTGTTTTCTGAGTATCCAAGGACACAACCAAGGAGTTAATTAAGCAACTTGGAATGAAACCTAAGGTATGCATCTAGCCAGGGCATGGTTTGGACAAGATGTCATCCAATATGCTTTACACACGAAGCTAAAACCAGGCATTGTTCCAAGGACCTGGTCCTCTTTGGTCTGTCTCATTTTTGCCTCTCTATCATATGCCTCTTAATTTTCTAAACTGCCATGGTAGGGTTGATTATCCCCCAGTGGTTTACTGAAACTCAGCATCTGCTTTACTCTGATATTTTCTTCCTCTGTATCACATTTTTAAGGCACCTTGGTGACATGATGCTTACATGTCTGACTGCAAACTGAAAGGTCAGCAGGTGGAACTTACCAGATGCTCCAGGGGAAAAGACATAGCAGTCTATTTCCATGAAGATCATAGCTCAGGAGTCTTATGGGGCAGTTTGATTCTGCCCTACAAGAGTCAGATCCACTAGAAGTCTTCGCTCTGGTTATCTGGTCTTTGCTTAAAGCCAACCTCTTTACCTTATTCTACCTTCCTCTGCCAACTTTCTGTTTCTGCAAAACTCAGCCAAATGCATCTCTGTCCATCTCCTGTCTCTGTCTTTCCCTCATGCCATTTCAATCCATGCCTCAAAGAGTGCCTGTCAGACAGCCTTAACACATGAACACATGCCAACTTCCCCAAACACCTGCCAGCTCCCAAGCCAAGCTACTTCAGGAGGATTTTCTCTGAGTATAGATCAGGGCATACCACCTCACCTGAGAAAGACATCCTTTTCACAAACCTACTTCTCAGGATGCGCTCTGGGTTGAAGATGCACCAGCTTATTAGTGAAAGGAGTTTCTCTGGCTTTGTTATGAGTTCTTAGAACAGGTTTTTCTAACAGGGGATTTCCTTGTCTTGTTTGTATTAGATAGCCAGGTGATCCCTAGCATACAGGAGAGATCCCCCAACAATTAATTAGTGGATTTATTACATGTAGTGTTCTATGTTTGGCACAAGTTTTGTAGCATATGAAAGAAAGTGAAAACATCATCCAGCATTTGGGAACTTACATTTGAGTTACAATGAGGGACGCAGACATGTGATTAAGGAAGTCCTGCAAGGGGTGGAAATTCTAAGTGAAGATGACAGAGGATTCCAAAGTGCTCCACTCAGAATTGCCCATGTTTCTCTTCAGTTCTCAAAGGTCTTGCAGGCCCATGTGGCATCCACTCCCAATCCAGCCTTGGCTCTACCCTTGCTGTCAGGAGAGGGTTCCTTGAAGCAGAGTAAGGCCGGTGCATTCCTCCTTCTTAAACCACATGCAGATCTGGCAAATAAGACTTGACAAGTCGCCAGCTTGGAGTCAGTGCTTAGCATTCCAAGGAATGCAAACTCAGTTGCTGTTTTTAATAGCTCAAATAGAACCAAAATAGTTTCTATTATTTTCATGCGATATTCTCAGATCGTTTATTATACATCCTGTGAGAACCAGAAATCAATGTGGTTATCTTATTTGCCCTGATCTTTCAAGTGTTCTGCTTTTTACAGGATGCATTCTCACCACTCTCCAGTGGGAAACATCCGAATGTTGTGGTATTTGTGTAATCTGGTGTCAATTTGAGAGAATTACAAGTGAATGGGGTAGAGTCTAGCCTGTTAAGCTCTGTATAGGAAATGAGGTCTCTGTATGGGCATGGCATTCCCCTGAGGATTCTGGGAATTCCTGTGTTTCCTCCTTCTGTCTCTGCTCACATCCTGGGAGACTTAGTAACTGACAAGACACATGGGACTACACTAGTGTCCTGAGCTGGAGAAGCCATGTGGAACCCCCTACCCATTCTGAGGTGGCTATAAGACCTCCCACCTACTGGTCTGTGATTTTCCTGCATTCAACAACATTGCATGGATTTCATGAATCTGAAAAGGACTTTATAGATTATATAAGACGTATGAGCTAATATCAGACTTATGGACTTGATCTAGACTGGGCTGGGATGTTTTCTAAATATCCAATTGCTTTTGTATATAAACCTTTTTCTTATATACATATGTGTGTATATGAATTTGTTTCTCTGGTCAACTTTTCTGTGGCAGGGTTTTGTCTTTCACAGGTTTATCTGTATCACATAGATACACATATCACATGAGATCATATTTTCAAGAAAATAAATCAATATGGAAATATGAGGAGGTACCCTCTCCCTGAAAAAAAGAAAAAAAAACAGAATGGCACTGGGTGGAGTAGAACTTTCATAGTATGTATTTATCCCATTAGGTGAGCAATAAGAATCTAGCAACTCGCTCTGAGTTAGTGGACCCAGTGGTGTCACCTGCGAAGGTTCTCTCTGGTCACAGTGAGTTTTTTTTCATAAAAGCAGTTCCTCTAAAACCTTGTTTTATTGTGATGGCTGAGTTAAGAGAACATCAGAACATCATGGTTGTGAAAACATGTTTTCTTCTTGAGAAAAATGCTGCAGAAGCCATTGTGATGTTGAACACAGCCTTCAAGGACAGCACTCACATGTAAGAGGGGTTTTCTAATTTCAAAAAAGGTGATTGATGACACGCCTTGTTCTTGATGTCTGTCAACTTCCTAAATGGACAGACAAAAATAGTCAACTCATTAGTGCATTAGGACTTCATTCCACCAGGTCAGACTGTTAATCAAGCTTTCTATTTAAAGGTTCTGAAAAGATCTCATAACAGCTCATGATAAAAAGGGCCTGATTTTTGGAAGATGGGAGAATGATTTGACCACCATGACAATATACCTGTGTACCCAGCGATTTCAGTGACCCTGCATTGTCTGACCAATGAGTTACATAATTCTCTTTTAGATATATTTGCACATATGGATGCATCTCCTATTCCTAAATGGGCTCTGTACTCACTGTTTATATTATTCATGTAGTAATTTTACTTGAAAATATTTTGCTGGTGATGCATATGGATAAACCTTATTTTTAAAAGAATGGCATAGAATAAAGTAACAAAAATCAACATTAAAATATCCCTTTTCATGGACATCTATGTGGGTTCCTTCTTTTAAATTAACACAGACAAGTTCACAGTAGACACACTTATATATAACTCTTTGTGATTCTTTATATTTCACTTGAGTGGGGGCATTAATTACTGATCTAAAACTGATTATTTAATCAAAGGAAGTTTACATATAAAGTTTTGATAAACACTGATCAAATTCTTTTTAAAGGAGTCAATTCATTGTCTTTCCAACAGTAATTGAGACACCATTTTGTGCATCCTCAACAACACTTGCCATTATCAATATTTTCTTAAATATTGTTAATCAATGGCAGAGGGTGGAATGAAGAATGCTTTAATTGTTTAAAATTTAAAAAGTCTTTATGTGGTATTTTTTGGTTTTCCTTTTTCTTTCCCCTCATAGTACAGTGTATTAATCTCTGAGGGGCTAACAACTGCTGCAACAGAATACACAAGTCGCTAGTGGTGGCAAAAGTGCTAAATGCTAAATGCTTTTGATTGATTCCTTTGTTCATTGAAAATAAACAAAAAACTTTCACAAAGTACTGTGACATATAGCTGTAGATCTGGGTAAATCCAGTCCAGTTCAAGTGCATGAGTCCAATATTAATCTAGAGATTTTTCATGACCTATATATGTGTGGTGACTGATGAAATTGGAAGCAGAAAGATGAAGCCGGAAACAACGGGTGTAACATCAAATGAATCCAAGGTCAGCAGCTTATAGTCCACCCCTGTGATTAGCAGGGACCATGGTAAGAGGTGGACAAACCAGTTGTGGGATTCAGACACTGCAGCATGACAAGGTTTCCCCGAGTGTGCCTCAAAAGGAGAATTCCACATCCCCAAGAAGACATTCATTCTTTTTTAAATCATCCTATTGGGGGCTCTCACAGCTCCCATAACAACAAACACATCTATTGTGTCAAGCACAACCACACACATGCTGCCATCATCATTTTCTTTCTTTTTAATGTCCCCCCTTTTTAATTGGCAGTTCCTATAACTCTTATCACAGTCCATGCATCCGTCCATGTGTCAAGAGCATTTGTACATTTGTTGTCATCATCATTCTCAGAACAGTTGCTTTCTACTTGAGCCCTTGGTGTCAGCTCCTCATTTTCTCTTCCTTCCTTCTCTCCCCTTCCTCATGAACCCTTAATAGTTATGGATTATTATTATGTCATATCTTACACTGTCCATTGTCTCCCTTCACTCTCTTTTCATTGTCTATCCCCCGGGGAGGAGGTTATATGTAGATCCTTGTAATTAATTCCCCCTTTCCACCCCACATTCCCTCTACCCTGTGGTATCACCACTTTCACCATTGGTCCTGAAGGGATCATCTATCTTGGATTCTCTGTGCTTCTGGTTCCTATCTGTACCAGTGTACATCCTCCGGTCTAACCACTTTTGTAAGGTAGAATTGGGATCATGATAGTGAATGGTGGGGTAGAGTAGGAATGGAGCATTTAAGAACCAGAGGAAGGTTATATATTTCATCATTGCTACCCTGTACCCTGACTGGCTTGTCTCCTCTCTGTGAACCTTCTGTTAGCGGATGTCTCATTGCCTACAAATGGGTCTTGGGTCCCCAAAATGCATCACCCCTCATTCACCATGATTTCATTTTTTGGTTCTTTGATGCCTGAAACTTGATCCCTTTGACATCTTGTGACCTCATAAGCTGGTGTACTGTTTCCATGTGGGCATTGTTGCTTCTCAGATAGATGGCTGCTTTTTTACCTTTAAACCTGTAAGACCCCAGATACAATACAAGGCGCCATCTGCTTTCTTCACCACATTCGCTTATGCACCTGTTTTGTCTTCATTGATTGTGTTGAGAAAGTGAGCATCAGAGGATACTTTCTTTGACTGAAATTAGGGCTGTGACAAAGCGGCTGCTGCTTTTCTGAGGTGCCATCCAGTTGATCCCATCTCAGAGAAAGTTTAGGTGCAACAGTACACAACAATGGCCTGTCCTTCCTGCACTGTCCTCATATCTAGTGTCCTTCCTGAGGCCATTGTTGAAGCCACTTGATCCTTGGTCAATCCATCTGTTTGAGGGACTTCATCATCTTCATGGCCCCTTCCCTTTACCAATCATGATGCCCTTCTCCAGGACCTGCTCTCTCCTGACAACATGTCCAAATTATATGAGTCCAAGTTTCATGACCCCAACCCCTACATATTCTGGCTGTACTTCTTCAATGACAGATCTCTTTGTCATCCAATATTCTTTGACAGAACTATATTCCAAATTCATCTATTCTTTTTTCATCTTTTTCTTTAATGTCCAGCTTTCATGTGCATATGAGGCAATTGAAAACACCATGAATTCTGCCAGGCATATCTTAGTCCTAAAAATAGCATCCTTGCTTTTCTACACTTTATTGAGGTCTCTGAAGCACAGGATAACCGAAGACATTTGGCCTCTTGATTGCAACTTCCATGACCTTGATTGTGGATCTGAGCAAGGTGAAATTCTTGACAACTTCAATCTTATCTGTTTGTCATGATGCTACTTATTGATCCAGTGAGGATTTTGGTTTCCTTTACATTGAGTTATACTCCATGCAGAAGATTATAATCCTTGTTCAACACCAAATGCTTTAAGTGCTCCTTCATGTCATCAAGCAAAGTCACGTCATCTGCATGTCACAGGTTATTAAATATTCTAACAATGATGCCATATTCTTCTTCATTTACTCTAGCCTCTTTGACGATTTTTTAGCATACAAATTGGATAAGTATGTTGAATGGATAAACCCTGACATACTCCTTTCCTGATTGTAAGCCGTGAAGTATCCTTTTATTCTTTTCTACTGACTTCTTCCTAGTCCTAATGGTTCCACCTCATCACAGTGAAGTGTTCTAGAACTCTTACTCATTTCAAAGCTACCTATATTTTATTATGAGTCATACCGTGGAATGCCTTTACACTCAATGAAGCACAAGTAAACATCTTTCCAGTATTTTCTACTTTTAGCTAATATTACCTGACATTAGCAATGTTGTCTGGATCTTGGCACATTTCATTAGAAAAATTTCCTCTGTCTTCTTGATCTGTCCTTTGGGGTTTTCTGTTCAGCTTTGACTGCATCACTTTTTGTCTCCTATTCGCCTTAGCTCCTCTCTGATGAAGAGCTAGTTTCAATGTCTGTTCTGATATCCACTTCGATCATTCTTTCTTTCTGGTCTTTTTGATGACCTTTATCTTTCTTCATGTGTGATGTGCTTTGTGCCATTCCACAGCTCATTAGGTCTCCAGCCATTATCATTAGATTCAACAAATCTAATTTTGAGATGTCCTCAAAATTCAGATGGGATATACTCAAGGCTGTTTGGTCCTTGTGGATTTGTTTTCATTTTCTTCAACTTCATTCTGAACTTACATATGGCCACTTAATGGACTCTTCCTCAATAGACCGCTGACCTGGTTTTAAGTACTGATCTTGAATTTCTTCATATTTTCCCCAGGATGCAGTCTACTTGATTTCTGGGTATTCCATCTGGATAAATCCATGTATCTTCACCTTTTGTGTTGTTGAAAAAGATAGTTACTGTGAGTCCTTTTTCTTGTAAAATTTCTTCACGTGATATCCAGTTTTGTTTCTATCACCAAGATTGTATTTTCCTATTGCCATTTCTTCCTCTTTGTTTCCGATGTTTACATCCCAATCAAAATGACTATTGATTCATCTTGATTGCATATTTGTTCAAGTTCAGACTGAAGACATTGGTTGAATTCTTCAACTTATTCATCACTTTGTACCATATATAATCCCCAAGCAACAACAATAATGAAGTCATGCTTCAGCCTAAAATGATGCAACTAATATGACAGAGTGGTGCTATGTGTGTCCAATTTTATGACTACGCAGGCCAGACAATACTCATTTCATGATGTATAGCTCAGACTCCACAATGAGTTAGTGACCCATGGTAAAGAGGTCCATTTGCAGTAAGGCCCAGTAAGGGGCTAAAAGTTTTTTTCCCATAGAGGAGTAGTTTTCTACAGAGGCTAAGAGAACTTTGCTCCAAAAGACTAAACATCTGCATTGTAATTCACCAATTGGGGCCCGCTAATGACTCCAAACACAGCACTATATTACACTCACATTTTCAAGCTGCATTGAATCAGCAGGATCATAAGTCCCCAGTTGCAGAGTGGCCAACACAGCTGTCTGAACCTGTGGCAGAGACTTCTTTTGCTCTTTTGTTCGGAGTCAAAGATGGACATTTTTTGACTCACTAGACAAATAGGGCAGATTAGCACCCCCAATGAGGGATATATTGCCTCTAAAATTCAAAGAAACCCTCTAGGTACTGTGTCTCCTTTTTAGTGGTGGAAGGAGCCAGATGTGTTATCTTTAGTAGAAATTTCTTTTGTTGTTTTTTTTTTCTTTTTTTCATTTTTGTTTTTGATATTTGGGCATCACTGCTCTCTGGTGGTGGAAGTAGGAGGCCCAGTCTTTGCTCCTGTGGAGCCACTGCTGGAATTGAACCTCCATCCCAGGGGACCACAGTCCCATGCACAACCACTACACCACTGGGGCTCAGCCTTGTTTTTTTTACTTAACATGCCCCGCAGCCATAGAATTTTCACTGAGGTGGAAGTCACCTGATTTTCTATTAGGTTAACTTCCAACCATCTAACATTTACTGATAAGTCTAAAATGTATGTTTTATATCCCTTACTAGGTTCAATCAGTATAATGTCATTAATGTAATTAATTGATGTGCTATGTTGTTGAAGGGAAATTCAGCCCAAGTTCCTGTGGAGTAAGTTAGGACAAAGGGCTGAAGAACTCATGACCGTGCCAAGGAAGAAGGCATCCTAGAAGTCTATGAATGCTAGTTTTTATAAGGCTAACACAAGGCAAACTGCTTCTGTGATCCTTCAAAATTTGAATTGAGAAGGAAAGCATTTTCCAGGTCAATACTTGCATACCAAGTACCATGTCTCAAGTGATGAAGTCACATCTACAAGAGTTGCTGCAATTGGTGTCACCTCCTGGTTAAGTTTATGATAACCCACTATCATTCTCCTAGATCCATCTGTTTCTGGCACAGACCAACAGAAGGAGCAAATGCAGATGTGGTGAAAAGCACCACCCACCAATACATCCTTCACGCAGTCCCCACTAGTACTAATATCTGAAATCCCTCCAGAAATGCAGCAGTGCTTTGGGTTTACTATTTCCCTAGACAGAGGAAGTTCACATGGCTTCCACATAATTTTCCCAACCTGAAAAATGTCCTTGATTCATGTGTCAGGGGTCCAACATAGGGTTCTGCCACTTTTTGAGTATATCAATATATTCAATATATCTGAATATATTGCAATATATCAATTGCAATAGGTATTCTAGAAGCGGGGGCATTATTACAGCATGGGTTTGGTGACTACTGGCCCCACTGTGAGACAAACATGAGCTAAGTAAGACACCATTGAAAACTTGACCTCCATTCACTCCAACTATGATTGATGGACTATTAAAATTTGGGGGTCTTCTAGAATGAGTGTCAAAGTTTTGAACAAGTATCCAATACTTCCAGAATAATCTGATTTTTCCCTTTTCCTTATTAATGGTCACTCATTTAAAAGGTTGCCAATTCCTTTAGAGAAGACTGGAAGAAAAACTAAGAATGTAAAACTTTGGCTGTGTGGTGGGGTTCTTTTTCAAAGAGACTTAATCTCTCATTCATGAGACTGTGGATCTGTAAAGTGGCTCAAGTCTTTAATCTGATGGTGTGATCATAATTTTGTATTCTGAATTGAGTTAGATTGCCATTCCCCTGGTCTAGGACTCTTCTCTTTATATAGATGAAGCATAGAGTTAATAAAGTTAACAACTATTTCACTCCTAGGGACACCCTGACTATGTAACTATCACCATAGGTCCATGCAAGGCAGACTATTTTTTTTACTAATATGTGCCCACTGTCTATTGTATGAATCATGTACAGCATATCTATGCCAATCAGGTGCTGTCACTTGGCCACTACCACCAACAAGCCTGATCTGCCCCACTAGAGTTAGGCATATTAATTCAAAGAGTGAACTTCTCTCTGCTAAACCTAGCTTTCATGAAACAGCTACTACAGGGGCCTTCTAGCTGCTGGCACTCCCTTGAAAATGTTGTTTTAAAAGTGTGCCCATGAGTGAGCACGCTAAGAGGTCAATTTCCCTAAATCTTTGGATACCTTCTTCTACAATTTATGAGGTAAACCTGATACCTCAATTGTCTAATTTTCCATTATAAAACCCATGCTTCATCAAACCAACCAAACAAACTATTAAATCCTTTATTAATCTCTTGAACGGAAACATTGAATGAAGAATCTGTTCTCATTGGGATCATAGTAACAAATTCAGATTGTTCCAACTGTGTATTCCTTACACAATTATTTCACTCTTAATAAAAATTGCTACACATGTTTTCCAAGTTTTAATCTGTGCATGTTAGAAAACTAGCAATTCGTTAGAAGTATAGTACCACTTCATAGTCCACCATTTGAAGTTCACCTTTGGAGATTCACTGGACTCAAAATCCATTTAGAAGCAATAATGTGTGCTGGAGGTATTTCCAGGGAACTCTCAGGAATAGTTCAAAAAGAAACTGCCTCAGGCAATGCTCCCAAGACAGTCTCAGGTGCCATATCAGAAGGCACATTGTATTCAGCACTTGAACTACAGTTTCAAAGCCCTGAGCTCATCTCTCTCCTTAAAATACTTTTAGTATCCACCAATCAGCCTTCTCATACTTCTCACCCTGGCAAAGTTGCTGAAAAATATAAATATATGATCATTTGGAGTTTTATTTCTCATAAATACTTTATTTTTATGCTATTTGATATTTAATGTTTCCAGTCTGCACCATAGATTAATAATACCCTCTTTTTGCTAGTAATGACAGACCTAGTCATACTAACAGAGACAGAGGCTGGATCGCAGGGCCTTGAGACATAAACAGATATGAAAACCAATTTAGAAAATTTAGCCTTATGAGGTTATTTATTTAGAGCTTCTCCGATACCAAATGTGTTAGGCTGAGTTATCTAAAGAAGCAAAATCATTGATATAAATTATATAAAGAAAATGGTTCACACAGTGGTAGAAGCTGATAAGTTCAGTCTGGTTCATGTCTGTGGGTCATATATGAAGCTGGATGTTTCTCCCGACTTATTTATATATAAGAGCTAATGAACCTGGAAACAAGAAAGCAAAGCAGGAAGAAAGAGCGGGGAGCAGAGATGCAGCGTCAAATGAATTCAAGGTCAGTGCTCCAATGAAAGATCTTGTGATTGGCAGACAATATGGTAGGAAGTCAGTGAACCAGATGCAGAATCCAGACACTGAAGAAGTGATAAGTTTCACCATGTAATTTGCTTTAAAAGGACAGGATGTACCCTGAGAAGACTTCTTTCCAATTATACCCGGGATGTGATCACAATTGCTGGCTCCTTAGTTGATTAAGTTATGTTAGACCCAGTCATGGAATTGATTGTGGTATGTTACATTACATCGTGGGGAGATATTGAAAAACTACAGATAACCCTGGCCCAGCCACCTTTACAGAAAACATAAACTGTCACAGATTTTAAAAAGTGCTGGAAGATAAAACAATAATTAAGTGACAATGGAAAATTTCCAGAAATATTTGGAAACCACCATGGACTTTCCAAGGTTAACAAGTAGTCTATGACTTATGCATACAAGATTATAAAACCTAGACCATGTTAACCCCAATAAAGGAAAACTCTGATGGGCATTTTAGTTCCAGAATATACCAGTGGACATCTATTCAGATGTTACTGGAGATGTTTCATAGCCTGATTTAGACCTCTGGCCAGTACACTTCCCTTTTCCCCCCTTTACAGATGCTGACACCAAAACACCACACACACCCAAACAGTCCATCTCAGTCTTGGCTTCCTGAAGACTCCAAACTGCCACAAATGGTTTGCACTTATTTTAATGGTTACAAACAGTCCCTTACATATTCAGAACACCAAGAAGACGGGTCAAATATAAAACATTTTCAGATTCATTTAATCTAAAATGAAAACTTGTCGTTCGTTGTCTCTAACTTACTTTGGTGGTGATTCTTTCTACTAGGTGTCAGAAACATCATCTCAGACCTGAATGGCAGTTCTTAGGGTTAGGTCCAAGTTCCTATGTGTGAAGAATGCATCTGTTCTCAATGACTTTTTCTCCGCATGGCATCTCCTGAGAATTGCCGTATTTCCTCTAGTTCCTGGGGCTCATGTTGATGGGGAATCACCTTTTCTTCTCATTTAAGGTCGTTAGCAGGGTACTATTTGTGGATTGGGCTGCAATCCACTTGGTAGGCAGTTCAAAACCACTAGCTGCCCCTTGAGAGAAAGATTGGGCTTTCTACTCTTGCAAACAATTTTGGTCTTGGAAAGCCCACAAGGGGTTCTTATGAGTCAGTTAATTTGATGAGTCAGTTCTTATGATGGCAATTAATTTTTTGGTTTGGTTGTGCTTGTTAGTTCAGTGTGATTATTTTATGCTCTGACCCCATGCAGCTGTTTTGGTGCTTTGGTAAACATGCAGAGATCTCTAAGAACTTGTCGTGCTTTTCTTACCAGACACGCACGTGGTCAGTTTAGTCTACCATTCTTCAGCAGCACCAGATAGTGGCTGAGGAGATTTTGCTCTTCCCTGGAATCCAGTATGGAGAGCCTCTGTGTTTCTGCATTTACTCTACAACCAATACCCATCACACACACACACACACACGCAAACACCTTCAACCTCAGGGTACAGAGAGGACTGAGGACAAGGCCTGTTTCTCATGCATCCACAGTTTCTCACTCTTCTTTCCTTGGATTTCAACTACCCTCGCTCCTAACCCAATATAATCTTGCATATGCTTTTCTTTCTCAAACGAAAACTTGAGAGATGGTCACAAACATGCTTGTCCAAATTGTTTTTCTATGTCATACCCTGGGATTTTGAAATTCAAAAGATGAGAACTGACTCCTTTGTTCCCTGCATTATGCTGTGTCATCTATTCTCTAAGGCAATGAACACAGAATGTCCTTTCGACTGCCAGCATTGGAGAGAGGAGTTTGGTAGAGATAGGCACAAGCATAATGGAAAATCAGGGAAAATCAGTTATTTTATCAAAATATTATTCCACTGCACAAATATTTCTTTCACTTGCCTTTAACTTTGTTTACGGAATCTTTTGTCATGCTAACACTTATAATTTTGTAAAGCAAAACCTGTCAATCTTCTCCTTTATAAATTCTAGGTTTTGTATCTTACTTTGCAAAGCCTCTCCATATATAGAATGCACCTCTGATAGTTCCTTCAGTTGCTTAAGAAGGTCTTCCTTACTGTCAGCTTTAGTCCAGCTCGAAGGAATTTTTATGTGAGTACAGAGTGATTCTTTCTCCCTGCCTCTCTTTCGTTGCCATCCTAGCTTCCTCCTTTCCCCTGTGTCTCACTGATTCCCTGAGTGTCCTTTTGGACAGAGAGCTCCTGGTTTTCTAACATCCTTTGTTTAATAGTTCATTTCCCTCCCTGATCTTGAGTGCCACTTTATTACACACTGTAGGCACACAGATCGCATTTAAAGTTCTGTTTTCCAGAATACTCCAGCCTCAAGAGTACACATGAGATGGAGGTCTAGGAAGGTTGTTTCTTCCACTGGTTTAGTTCTTGTTTACACATTGTACAGTTGAGTATGTTTCTAATTTGTCAAAATATTTGTTTTCATGCAATATGGTCCCTAAATTACTTCAATTTTTATCCTCGCTCCCAAAACATCCCAGTGAACTCTCCTGAAAAGTTCAATAGTTAGGTGGGATTCTTCAGTGATGCTGAGAAAGGAGCCTCAAACAAAGCTCAGCCACTGAGTCTATTCTGGTGGATAGCAACCCCATAGGCCAGAGTAGAATTTCCTCATGGAGTTTCTATGGCTGTCAATCTTGACAAATGCAAATGGCCACATCTTTTCCTCATGGATTAGAATGGCAGATTTTTTTTAACAGTTGAGTGTTAACATACCCACTCGCCATAGCTTCTTTTGTTTACTCCTTTAGTATATCATTTTCAGAAGTTAGATGTTTGAGGTGGTAAAGAACAAAGGAACTCAAAGCTTCTCATCTGCTAAATCTTTCTGACACTTCCTGACTTGTAGTTGTTTGGTAAAGACGACTTCTGACAATTGCTTCACTTCTTCAAACCTCACACTCCTCAAGTGTTCAATAGCAATGATGCCAATGGCTTCACAGCACTGCGTTTGTCTTTGAATGAAATAAGGTACGTAAAGCACATAGTGTAATGTGTGTCACTTCTAGAAACTAAAATTTAAAAGGAGCCCGCAGTTCATGCACACTCCCCATCTACATGCAACCATACAGCAGAAAGCCTTGTTGATAAAATATCCCTGAAGTTACTTATAAGATCATAAACATTTTTCATAAGCTCATCTTATAGGCATGATTATGTTTGTTGTTGTTATTAGGGTCAACTTAAACTCAATGCAACCTTTCTATTCAGAACAAAACCCACAGGCCCACCCTGCTCCACCATGGCTCTGGGTGAACAGGACTTGAGAGACTGTCCTATCATTCTCACTTTAAGGAGAAGACCGGCTATACTTTTAATCCAAATTTGTTCATTTTTCTGGCCGCTCATGGTATATGGACCTGTGGGTAGCAACCCCTTTGGGGTTGCCCAATTCTTAACAGTAGCAAAATGACAGTTATGAAGTAACAATGAAAATCACTTTATGGTTGGGGGTCACCACAACATGAGGAACTGTAGCAAAGGGTCGCAGGGTTAGGAAGGTTGAAAGTCACTGGTACATTCAATATCTTTCACCAACATCATGATTCAAATGCATCTATATTCTTCATTCTTTCTGGTTTATTCTCTGGAGTTTGCATAGGAAGCCAAGAGGCTCACTGCAAGTCTCAATCTGCTCCTTAGCAATGACTTTTGGAGATAATTGAAAATAGCGGGAGGGATTTGAGTCAGGTTCACATTCTGTCTTCAAAGTTCCACCTTTGCTTTCATTACCGTGCAGTAGATTTACTCGATGCAATACAGCATTTGATTTCTTAATGACTATTTCTATGAATGTTGGTAATGGAGTTGAGTGAAATTAAGCTATTGATAACTTTATTTTTTATGTATCATAATGTTGTTTATTTGTTCATTTGGCATGATGTTTTCTACAATGCTAAAACCTCTTTGGCCACTTACTTTTTGAAACTTCCAGTGCATGTGGGTCAGCAGTGTCATTTTTTAACTCAATTTTAATGAGGTTTTGCATCATGTGTTTTGTATGCTTTCCCTACAAGTACATGCCATGGCTTTCATTGCTGTCAGTTCCTTTACAGTTGCTGATTTTTCTGAAGCTTTCTGGTGTTTTAGCTGCAATACTGTGGAAATTGGTATTTGTGACTGTGCACCAATAACTCTCTCTGAGAATGAATTAGTAGTTAATGGAAAAGAAAGGGAAAAATTAAACATGGCTTCTGCTGAGTTACTAATAATGCACTAACTGATAATGTTGTAATTCAATGTAGACAGATTTACAAAATAATTTTGTTAGTATTCATGTAATCTAATAAATTTTACATTTAAGCAATTTACAACTATGCCTATTATTTATTTTGCAGTTATACATATTCATAATATATTATCTTGTGATTAAAATTGATTATAAACATTACTAATGTTTCTGTATGATACAGTATGGGTGGAGGTTCATGGGCAGCGTGGTTCCGTGAGATAACACACTGAGTGACACCATCCTTGCAAAGTCACTGGGATGAAGGTTAATTCTCTCTCCTTGGTTCGTTCTTCTTGCTGGTAATATGGATGGGAAAGCACTGGACATCTTGAGATATGAGGCAAAAGCAAATAGAGTTGCTAAAGCCTTGTCCCTAGCATTGTTGAGCTACTGAACCAATGCCAGTAGCTGTTCACTTTGAGATTTTTCATTAAACAAATGAACAAAAAAGAACAATGGTATGTGCTCATGGGACTTTGTTGTTTTCCTCTTATTTGTTCAAATATTCTTATTAGACATATATGTCTACTGATTTTATTTCCAATGGTCTTTTTGCTTAGCAAAGTCATTCAAGGCTATCAATTTCCTTTGGCTAATTCAACATGATTAAATGGGCAGTGCTATTATTCCTTCATAATTTTCATTTGAACTCCAAATTTAATTAGATTGTTTCCTTTTAACTAGACACTTTCACCCAATTCTACTGCTATTTTTCTTTTATTTTCTCAGATTATATTTTAATTTCTGAATGTCTTCTGCACTTCAAATTACAATGATATTTTGTTACCCAAAGAGGGTCCCTTTATATGTAAATTATTTCTCTCCTGTCATTTATAAACACACCACACACCATAACACATACACACGGATAAGTGAAAAAAGTATTGCTACAAAGATTTGAGTTTATGCATGCATAGTTTGTTTCAGATAAAATGAGTCTGCACATGTCTCTGCTATCAGTGAATGACTTCAAAAAAATTCTTCCTTTAAGACACTTATCTTCATTAGCAGTCTTTCAAAATAAGGTCCACTCAAAGCAGTGACTTCTGAGGGGAATCTCATCGACCAGTTAAAATTAAAGTAGCCAGTTTAGAAGATTATAAAGATTATTTGGGGGGACCCTTAAGGGATAACCTTGATAGATGTTATCAAAAGATACAGGATGCTGATAGAGACTTACTATGACATAATTTTAAGAAAACTGAAAGCTAAATTGGTGATCTTTGACTTTTAAAAGTATTATCACTCTTAATTTTATAATCACATGGCAATAATTATAAATTTACCAATATCATTGATTACTTTCTACATTGATATTGCTAGTTCTGTCATTTGTCTTTATCATTTGGGCACTCAGAAAACACTTGTTGCCTTGTCAATTATTTTTCATAATATTTGTCTTGTTTCATAAACCTCCTCTGATAACACTATCTAGTGCAAGGCACCTTTCAATAGAGTGACCTCTTTCTGCTTGACATATGGATGCAATAATACAAAATGCCATGTCTTTAGATTCTAACTTCTGTTAGACTGTAACTTCTATTTACTATCCTGCAGTCATTGCCTTAGTTTGGGTCTTAACCTTTCAACTGTTCTCTCTGATATTATAAGAATATTTGCATGAATTAGAAACAGTAAACCACTGAGGTTCTGGCTTTATTTATTTATGCAGTTTTCACTATCTGTTTTTATTTGTTCAATATATGTTTCATTTTTTACTCTGTATCAGTTTTCCTTTTAATCTGTGAAGAGCTTTAGGAACAAGAGAAATTCTAACATATTAGGTGCTAAATAAACACTGCTTCACTAAATGAATGAATTCATACACTGCACCTTCCTAGATTACAGGATTTTTTTGTTTTTACTGTATTTGAGTAAAACACAGAGGATATCACATTTCTGGAACTAGCTGGAGCTCAATATGTATTACTGAGTGTTTGATTTATGAATACATATCTGTAAGTCTCTCTAACATAATAGAGAAACACAATAAATCTCTATATTATATTCAGGAAATAAAAACTTTCAGCAAAGCTGAGCCCCGGTGGCGTAGTGGTTGTGCGCGGGACTGCGGCCCACTGGGACGGAGGTTCAATTCCAGCAGTGGGGCTGGGCCTCCTACTTCCACCACCGGAGCAGTGATGCCCAAAAAAAAAAAAAAAAAAAAAAAAACCTTTCAGCATGTTAAATATAAAATATCTTTCTAAAGGGAAAGATTCTTCAAGAAACAGTAAGAGGGTAAGGTGAGGGTTTAAGGTCAGAACTGTTGACTTCTTTTCTGAGTTAATTGTAGTATGATTTGCCAATCTTTTGGTTGCTCAATTTTCCCATCTAATGTCACAAAGAAATAATGAAAGTTAATAGAATATTCCATTAATATCTTGTAAGAATTCTGATTCTTGGAAGCTAAGTTAAAATCTTTTCAAGGTACTAGTTCATACATACATGCAGGGGGCTGTTTTTGTAAGTATGTCTGACATCGGTAGATGGTTGATAAAGTTATTTCAGAAGTGAACTTGTCTCAGTTGTTATGGTGTCAAGAAACAATAACTTCACATTTTGATATTTTTGTCTAATAAAAGTTTCCAAAATTTTGTCATGATGCTTTTTAACATTACTCTCATATTTCTATGTATTTACATTCGGGCATGCTTTTTATTGAACCACTGACACAGATGAGGAGTCCTGGTGGCATAATGGGTTATAAGTTCAGCTGCTAATCACAAGGTAAGCAATTCAAAACCACCAGCCACTCTATGGTAGAAAGATAAGACTTTCTACTCTGATAAAAAAGCTATAGTCTTGGACACTCAGGAGCAGTTCCATCTTTCCCCAGAGGGTCATTTTGAGTCAAGACCATCTAGATGACAATGAGTTTGCTTTCTTGTTACAAGTTGAAGGAAGCATGAATGCAGTGAAAATGTGTGACAGGGTTTTCAGCTTGTGTGAAGAAAGCTGAAGGACTGTTTGCAGAATTTTGTCTCATGTATTAGCTTAACTTCTGCATTGACGTATCTACAAATATTTTATTTATAATAACATCAAAGACACCGATACTCACTAATGCCTCAGAGGCTGCACTGCAGCGTTTTAGAATTGCTATGGAGGTTTTGCATGAGGTCTGCACTTGCCGCCATTAAAAGCTGTGCACAGGAGATGCTGGGACCCCACGGGCTGACACACACATACTCTTTTCAGTGGGATGTATACAGGACTCGACTTTATACCTTTAATAGTTTACTTTTTTCTTTATTTTATCTGCCAGTAATAATGTATTTAATATATATTTCCAATAAAGCTTTTCTTGGCTAAATACAGTAAGATATAAAGAAGTCTCAGAGGACGTGATGTCGTCACTGATGAAGATCAAAGACTACAGGATTCAGTATGGATTACACCTCAACATAAAAATATAGCACCAATAAAGAGCAGTGGTATAGCTACAGAGAATATTTACATTGTCCCGGATATCAGTTACTGGGATCCACACACCATATGCATGGAAGCTGCAGTCGCGAAACCAAACGATTTATTTTTAGGGAGGGCTTTCAAAAGCGGTGAAAAAAGCCGCGGTGCCACTTTGAGGAGTCAGGTCAGTGTGTCAGCTCCTGGTTTCCATCAGAGCCAGGGACGGCTGACTGCAGTGCGCGCATTTTTAGTGGCCCTCCCCCAAGACATGAGACCCCCAAGTTCCTCCCCACAAACCATTAATACAAGTCCTTTTGGGGTCCACTTGGAGCCGGCCTGATGGAAGTCGTGGTGTTCTCAGTCACCTCCTTTCTGCAGGAAAGTTGGACCTTGACTGAGGAAGACTACAGAGCCCATACCATTGCCTGCTGGTGCTAAGGAGAACTATGGAGTGGAACCTTGCTGTGGACGGAAGCTGCGAGGCGCGCAGGGACCACGAAGGGAGGAGGGCCGAAGGACGGGTGACTGCGGCTGTTGGGCACTACGGAGTCTGTTCTCAGCGCGAGCCTCCTGCTCCCCAGTCCTGAGCCATCCTCCCCAATGTCCTCTGTCATCTTAGGGGAGGATTAAGTGATGTTGTCATAATTGATGCATGGAGAAATGGAAGGTTCAATACAGGCTGTAAAGTGATAGAAAGATCTGATACAGCAGTAAAACGTAAAATGTATCAAGCGTTGATTGCTGAACGGAAAAAAATATATACATACCGAAGGCTTTTCACACAATAAACAAACCTGTCTTTAAAATCTCATCCAGAATGTTCTTTAGAATGACGCACTCCCTGAAACACACATCCTGCCTTGTAAAGGAGAGGCTGAGCAAAACAGAAAGATTCTGAAAAGGACTGTTTGACATGGTGACTGTCGGTCATGATTGCCAACTTGTGTCCGGTCCTTTTGAAGAGGGTCACTCTGTGGGTTGCAACGGATGGCGCATCCTCGCAAAGGCTCATGGGTCAAATCAAAGAGTGACACTTAATTTAAAAAGAAAGAGAAAAGAATTAAAACTTGAGTCAATAAAAACACCAACATTTTAATTTAAAATCAAATAAATGTTTATTTTCTTTAAAGAATAAAGTTCTCTACTCAGACAATGATAATAGTCTCTCTTTACCTGAGGAAATAATAATACGTTTCACTAGAGAAGAACTAATATGCTTTGCACTTACTGAATGGCAATGGCTTTACATGTGTGCTGTATTTAATCCCAGGAATCTGTCTTGATTCCCAGTTTCACTAAGGGAATATCTGGGACTCAGCAGCTAACATGTGGTAAAATCCGGACAAGAAACCCACTCAGCCTTGCCTCAAAAACCAGAATAAGTTGCCTCTAGGTACCTAGTATAGAGTTCTTTTTCTTGCATACATTATCACCATGTTAGTATTTGTTCTTATCATTTGTCTGTGTCTATTTTTCTTCCCTCTTTTTTCCCCTCCCTTCCCATCTCCCTCCCTTCCTCGCACTCTTCTTTCCTTCCTTCTTGCTCTCCCCTCTTTCACTGCCTTCCTTCCACTGTTTTAGATCCTAAAAATGGATGCCTGATGCCGAAGAAGGAGTGCGGCACTGGCAGAAACTGAGATCCCAGTTCCACCACCACGTGTGACTCTGCGTTTCTCTCTTCCCCAGCAGTCAGGTCCTCGACGTCGGTGTTTCCTCCTCTGGCTTCTCTGAGAGGCCTTCCAGGTCTATCATTTTCTGTTCTGCAGACTCCCATCCAAAATAAAATTGACAATAACAAATATTGCAGAACAAATATTGTATGAGAAGATTATGCATACATACTTCGAGACTGGAGATAGAATTTAAAGAAGCAGACACATGCTGCTTTTTTGGATCTGCCATGCACAGAAGAATCTGTTTGGAAAAGACATCAAATGTAATTCATTTTTCTCCCATTTAGTTGTGATGTAATTTGACAGAAGATGTGTGGTGAGAGAGCTCTGTACACAGTGGACAGTGGATCAAGAACTTTTATCAAGGTAAAGGCCAGGAGGCAAAAGGCAGAAGACTGAGAGCATTCTGGAGAGAGGCAAGCTATGCCCTGTCTCTTCCCTTCTAGAAATATATCAATGGCACCCACCTATTTTTCAGGCTGCCACTTCAACCCTTTTATAGGTATCGAATTCACTATGAAATTAAAAATACATAAAACCCCTAGTGAAAAGTACCACTGTTCCTTAGCATGACACACTAGTGGGTTTTAAGGCTTTATATAGATCTTCTGCATCTTATTGTGGGTAGAGAAAAGTGGTATAAATGAAGAATAGAGACACACAAAATCAGTCAAATGTCCACTGTGGATCTCTGTCATTGCCTAGACAAGTGAATCCTCACATAGACTCCAGTGAAACCCTTCTTAAAGAATGGTTCATCTTTTCTCACCTTGTAAAAAACCATGGTGAGGGAAGCATATGGGTAAGTCGGGGCCATGAAAAAGGAAACCACACTAAGTTTTTTTTTTGCCAGACTCCTACTGCCGTCTTATTTTTAAAGCAACCATCACGATCATGGAAAAGACCAAGCCTCTGGATATTGCTAACCTAGACTCTTGGTCTGTGTCCTCCTTTTGCTGACCTATTTCCTTTCATCCCCAAACTCAGAACTTGCCACACTCCTGGGGCTCCCATGCTCACACTACTGTCATAATGCTGTCTTTCAGAAGAGCCTGCACTCCCTCTATCCTGACTTCCATTAATGAACAGCATTTCACTTGTTTACACCTCCCAGAGATGATTCTGAATATTCCTGCAGTCACAATGGATATCATTTTGTAGTGAATAAATAAGCCACCATACATGTTTTAGGAAGTGGCTGCTTGGGATCGGTGTTCAATGCCACTGAGTCAGTTCTGACTGAGCTCTATGGACAGCAGAAGGATACACTGCCCATTCCATCCTCACAAGTCTTTGCATGTTTAAGGGCATTGCTCCAGCCATTATGTCAGTATATCTCATGAGGGCCCTCCTCTTTGGGGCTGACACTCTACCGAACAGGATGCCCTTTTCAGGGACTGGTCTCTCACGATAGCATTCCCCAAATACAGGAGACAAAGTCTCACAATCCTCAATTCTAGGTAACATAGCTTAATATATAGTCCTTATATCAATCTGAAAGGCAGGCATGCAAACATTCTGGAATAAAAGAAACGGGAGCCAGATTTAACTCTACCCTGAGTTAAGGATTGAACCTATATAAATCCAAATGTGCCACTGTCCCTTCTTGGGATCCCATTTTTTCAGTGTAAAATAATGATGGTATGAAATGCCAATAACAGCATTCCCAGGCTTTGTTGGTCTCACAGCCTTCCTCCAACTTAGCTGGTAGAGATCAATATGATTTCAAATACTGTGCAGGTAATATGAAGCAAACAACTCAGAACTAGTCCCCTGGCCAGCCTCCTTCTCCCATCAAGTTCACAGAGGAGATATGTGAATGGAAGGAAATGGTCCAAGGCAGGGAGGGGACCCTGGATAAATAGGCGGTGGATGGACTCCAATGGAGTCAAACAGTGCTGTGCCAGCAAATCCAAGGGCCCTTAAATTGAGCTAGACTTCCATAATCTTCCCCTCATCTGTTTGATATCTTGGTGCCAGTCCTTTGCAAACAGAAAAGAAAAAGATTGTTGCAGCAGGTGTATGAGAAAGGAATGATCAGGCCTCTTCTCACCACTGCTGTCAAGTAAATGGAAGAAGACAGAAAGACGGGACTATGCTCACTTACTGTCCTTAACACCTCTTTGAATGCGTGTGTGACTTCCAGAACCCATTCTTAAGTGGCTAAGTCAGTGTTCCTCGGGTCACCCAATTAGATGAGGAAAAGAACAGGGTTGGCATTTGTCCTATCCCTCAGGTCAGGGTTGGGGACTGAGGGTCCTCTCAGGAGTGACATGATTGACTATGCAGTATGTCATTTCATCTTCCCTAATGATCAACAGCTTTTTCAAGCCTTTCCATTTCACTTCAAACATCTTAAACATTCAAGACCTGCTACTTTTAGGTCCAAACTATATTAACTCTTGAAGGGTGAATGTTTCACATTCACATTAGGTATCTAGTTTGGGTTCCAGAGTTCTGTTTACACCCTCTGTCTGTGCCATTCCCTTCAATTGGAATGAATTCCTCACTTTTGCTTGACATTACTCAAGGCTAAAGACCCCCTTGCAACTATCCCTGGGCATGTAGCTCTGACACAAAGATGCCGTGATATTTTTGTTTCAAGTTTTTCTTTTACATAACAGGCAGCAAAGTGTGGGAGAAAGGTCCATGGCAGATGTTGGGAAGGTTTGAAGTGCCTCACCTGTGCAACATAAGGGACATTGGTTCATTTTGTTATTGAGACATTAGGATACGGATATCCAACGTCTGAGGACACTACAGCAGTTAAAGGAGAAGACCCCTGCAGAATACCCAGCATCTCTGGTCCACAGGAGATGGCTATTGCATGGAGGTTGTCTCCTCCCAACACAATCTTCTGGAGGGGGCAGTGAGTATTCTCCATCTTCACTTCACCTATGAATTGATTTTAAAGGCAATTTGACAATAACCCAGAGCCACCAAGTTGACTCGGACTCATAGAAATCTTATAATATAGAAGCAGGTCACCCCCTTGGGTTTCCGAGGCTGTAGATCATTACGGGAACCCATTGGCTCATCTTTCTCCCTTGGTGGGTGGAGTCAAACTGCTGACCATGGGGCTAGCAATCCAATGCATAACCCACTACACTCCCAGGGCTCCTGAATTCAGAAACAGTACGGGGTGTTTTGTGGCGGTTGCTAATAAATCGCTTTGAACGCCTACATGTTTTATGCCAGGCACGGCCTCTCCCACAAGCGTCACATAGTGAGGACTTCAAAAAGCTCATGGGAAGAGTCATTGTCTTCCAAGTACATTCTTCCATGTCCTCTTGACACTCTCAGGGATCTAAATGTGGAATATCAATGTGAGGTGGGATTGGGGAAGTCAAGGTACTTCTCCTTATCCTGGCCTTCATGTAGATTCTCTCAGAACAAATCCTGTCAAGAGAGACAGAGGCAGAAGTCCAATATAAAGGAATAGAAACTGTTACAGGAGCAGGGTCACTTTCAAGTGGGTGTCCCTGGCTTTGGGCCAGACTTGACCCTCTTTCTGTGATACTCTTTCTATTTGGCTCGCCCTCTCTTCCCGTGGGCTTCATTTTCCTACAGACATCATCCGTGTGTTAGAAGAGATGCCATTCCAGCACAAGTGTGTCTTTTCCCTAACTTTCAGGCAAGACTGAATCACCAGGCCTGAGCTATGTATCCACTCAAGCACTTAACCTGCTAGAGGGGGAGCAGACTCCCACAGGAGTGACACTCAGAAGAATCAGAGAAGGAAAGCATACCATCCACCCAAACCAAGGGTCACCCAAGCCGCGGGAGGTTCCAGAGGCTTTGAACTTGGTGAGGGCAATGAGTTTCTCCGTAAGGTTCTTACTATGATCCTGCGCACTGGTTTATTTCTTCAAATAGGCCAACTATAAAAATGTAAGGCCCCATGGGGTGCCTGCTAGACTCAGGATAGGGGTGATGCTCTCCTTCATTCAGCGAATGCATGACCACTCTCTGAACTAGGTACTGTTATCTCAACCATAAGCATGAGTTGAGAGGGGATTTAGAAACCGAGGATGGGAGGATTAATATTGATACAGTGGCATTAGAATCAAATCCATGCCTCCTGTTTTAAAATATAAATTATTTTTGTGCATTATTTTACTACATTTCTTCTATTAGATATGGTGATGATAACTTACAGCAATTAAGGTCAGGTAACACTGTCCAAATTCCAGTGAGTGAAAACTGCTATTTCTTTGTAGGTCTAGGAATTAAAGCCATTTCCTCTCTAAATTGTTACAATTACACTGTCTTCTTAATAGTTGATTAAATTATACAAAAATAAAAGGTAGGAAATTTACATCCCTAAATCACATTCTCAAAATAGACCCACATCCTCCAGAGCTTATGCTGCCTCAGGGCCTCCATTCACGCAGAAAGTGACCTTTGCGGACCCCACCTTCAGGACGGCTGTGCCTTCAGTGGGGAAGATCCCTCTGCTGTCTGTGGCTTCCTCCCATCCTCCATTGACAGGGAAAGTTAGGGCTGAGCCGTGCTCAGTGCCAGATGTGTGGAGGACAGGCCTGTGACCTCCTCCCTGCATGCCAGGGATCGCTCCAGCTTCTGGGTAGGTAAAATCTCCGCTACACTAAGCCTCAGCTGAGGCAGACCCCAGCAGGCAGACAGCAGCGCAGAGCAGCGGCTTTTGTTAAGTCCTGAACAGTATTTCAGTCCTGCTCTTTAGATTTAAGCTCCTGCAGTTCTTTCCATAATAGTGGAGAGAAATAAAAAACACTGCCCCCACATCCCCATCCTTCCGCCCTCGCATCCACCCCCATGCACACATACCACACACACCTACCTCCTCCTCCCCCTTGCTGTGGCTTTTTCTCTGCCAGACCTCTGGACCTGGCCACAAGGTGTATGCTTGTCTATCATCTCCTCCTGGGCGCTGAGGCTGCTGTCAGGGTTCAGCCGAGATTTAGATGGTAGGGCAGCGAGGACCACACTGACCCTCCCTGGGCATCTTGTGTTTGGGTGGGTGAGGAGGCAGGTGTGAGTGGGCGATTGACAAAGAATCCATTCCTATTTGTACGAGCTCATCACACACCCTGCACATTCTTCAGCTGCCTGAGGAGGAAAGGCTCATGCAATGCAATCCCGGCTGCCCTCTTCTTAAGAAGTTAAAAGATCTCGTCTGTTTCCTTTTCATTTCCCACACCGAGTCCTTTTCTGCAAACAGAAAAATAATTTCTATCATAGGCTTCTCTTCACGTGCAGGAGTGGGGCTGGTGAGAGCATATTATTCTGCCCAGGATTTAGGTCTCTTTGCTAGTGATCATTTTGTCTTAGGCAACTCATCCTCCTCTACGAAGTATCTGATCCATGAATCAGGAGAAAAATGGTGCATAACCTAGAATTGGCTCATCCAAGAGGTAAATTGAGTTTCAAAGATGTGGCATTAAAGAAATACATGAGAATCCTAAATCGGAGGAATTTTTTTTATTATTGTTATAAAAGGATCTAGGGTTTCAGGACTTTCCCTTACAACCAGAGCATTCCCAATCATGATATCTTCTCTGTCAGAGTATCTCCAATCATCAACTTCCTTCCAGTCATAGAGGAAGGTCCCGACCACAGCCATCTGCCACCTTGATACAAAAAAGTACCATGTTTCTCAGCCCTTCAGGTAGACACAAGGGCTGATTTTCACTGCTTTACAATCTGATAGACCCTGAAACCAACATGAACATTAGAGGGGAATACTGTTGGCCCTATTGATATGACCCATTTAGAATGACTATTCTGTATGTAGCACAGGTCCTGCCTTTCAATTTATGATTATAGCATGAATGGCTAAATGATTGTGTTGAACCTCATGAGAAAGTCATGAGAAAAAATGGTTGCCTCCAAGGTGATAAACCGTCCTTTTGCCAAACATTAAAAGCCCTGAGAAATAGTATGCTGTGTGGCAAATGTATCCAATGATAGAGACACAGGTCTCTAGATAGTTCAGCATTTAGCTGTTCTCAGAGCTCAAATAAACCCTTTTACTCAGCAATCCCTGAGGATATAGTTTGCCTTAGAAAATGCACAAAGTACAATTCTGAAGTAGCAGACACCAGGAGGTTTAGTTCATAAGCAGACTGTGAACCTTGTCTGTCTCATTTTGTTTAAAATAACAAATTAGAAGCTATTGATAATTGTGAAGTAGTGGGATGTTTGTGACAGACATACAGTGGGCTCTTTCCATTTTACCCATGGAGTGTGGGTGCAGTTCCATGCTATCTAAGCCGCAGAGCTCAGAGGTGATCCCTAGTAGCTCCCATTCTACCTGTATGTTCTACCATCAACCCACACAGGTGCAATTCAGGGTCTGCTGGGAATGGAGGGGGGAGTGTCAAGGGACCATTTCCTGAATTCCCTCTCTTAAATACAAGGAAACCCTTCTCTTCTTTGAGAGCCTGTGAATCAGAGCGCAGGTGAATGTATTATGGGGAAAAAAATGGACAGGCAACACCAACATATTACGGGGAAGTTGTGTCTAAAGTGAGACCATCCTTTGTGCACCCCATCAGCCTGCTGCGAATTACTACAAGAGCGCTTTGTAAGAAATGAACGAGTTAACTATGCACTCCGTAGCTCTGACCTCTGAAATCAATAGGATTTCAACATGCAGTCAATAGAAAGCTACATCCATTGGGGTCAATTGAGGTTAGTCTGGCCCAACTTCCAGTCGGTGCTGAGTTGCTATCAGTTAAAAAGCAGGGGTCCTGAGGAAGACTTGCACCTACCAAGGGGTCTCCAGGAGCCACAAGGCAGATCACTGTAAGCATCTGACCAGAGCATGAATCTCTTTCCCCCACTTGGTAATTATTGGCTGCCAGGCTATGAGCAACCACACAGAAGTGTTGGCAGTGAAGTGTGTTCCTGCAGTCAGCACTCTACGTACTTCCCTGTGCTACCTATAACCCAGGTCTCAGAAGTCAGAGTCAGACTACCTCGGGAACTGGTTTGCAACTGATTGCTCCCCCTAATAGTCAGTGCTGAGGAGTTCAGACGGAGGCCCTGCATACTAGGGCGCAGGCATGACGGAGGCTTCCATCACAGCCGGCACATTATGTGTAACATAGGCTCTGAGAGGACCCAGGCAGATTACCCTACACCACAACTCAAAGCCAGACTCACTACCATGGAGACAACACAGCGACCTTTTAGGACAGTGAAACTACCCCTGGTGAGGGTCCAAGACTGTTTATAGGAATAGAACGCTCTGCCTCTTCCCCACCGCCTCCCCCCGCCCAAGCTGCTGATGGTTTGTGAACTGCTGGCCTGGAGAATCACAGCCAAAGGCAGAAGCATTCTGGTCTCCTGGGCTCCTAGGTTTGCTTAGAGATGCATTTCAATGAAGACTTTCCCAACCCCAGCTGGGTGGCTACTTCCTGCTCTGAAAGAAACTCCTGCAGAAGGTTTCCAGTAGTGGAATCAGGATGTGAGTCACCTAAGGGGAAACCACTGCCCATGACTACCACAGAGGCACTGAAGTGCTAAGACCAACATGACAGTTCTCTTGGGGGTTCTTTGGGGGCTTGCCACCCCCACTCTTCTGAAATGGAGGGAAGTCTGTTTGTCCTTCTTCTGAATGCCAAGTCAGATCTACGCAGCTCCCACAGAATATGGAAGGAAACCTCAGGTAAAAACATAGAGCGGTCCCCAACCCCAAAGAGGACTCCCTGGATGTGACTTTTCTGACTTGAAATGGGGTAGCAGAAAGAGAATGCAAGTGAGGCTCAATGAGTGGATACTGCGCCCCCTTGTGGAAAGATCGATAGCGCACAACACTTCACAAGGGTGGCTGTGCCTGCGCAATAGTGAACAGATGGATGGACGACTGTTCTATGGTGTTTGGGGAAGACATTAAAGGCTGAAGAACAAGGCTCCTAAATCTCAATTATATCAGACAGAAAGAAGGAGTTATCACGGAGGGATAAGAAACGGTAACCAAAGGCAAGAAACTCTGCGCATCTAAGACACTCTTGCAGGCAAAACCACTAAATCCTCAGGAAAACTGAGTAAGACCCTCCAAAATTCCAGTGTCCCAAGGACAAAAACATCACAGGACATAGAAAACAGGGAAACAATGGTCCATCAAAATGAACATAATAAAGGGAGTGAGTGTGCATCTAGCAACTGTCAAATGATAAATAAAAAGGAGATAAGCAGTGTATAATGTAACTCTATTACATGTAGTTGAGTATAATCAGTGGGGGTGGGGTGGGTGAACTAGGCAGACAATAAAGAATAAAATGAGCATCCAAAGCACTGCAGCTGAAGAGAGCAGCACATCAAAGGAGAAGCCTACTGGATGGAAATATCAATGCAATGAGTAGGGAAGGACAAGCAGGGACTTTGAGGGTATGATTTCCTACGCAGACGCAGAAGAGCAATAGGAACCAAGGTTCACGCTGGCTAACTGAGCACAGTGCAATGGACTAATGGGGCTAAAGCCCTAACATGTGTATCTGGTATTCCAGAAGGAGACAAACAAGAGAAAAGGCAGAAAGAAAAATTAAAGACATAGTTTTCCACAATCTAATGAAGGTTATGAATCTAAGCATCTAAGAAGCTCAAAAAACCCAAAGCAAAAAAAACCAAAAAACTCAAGACACCTCATACTTTGGCTCTCAAAAATTAAATATAGAGAACCATAAAAGAAAGTTTAGGACTGCTTGAGGAAAAAAAACAGTCACAAACAAGGGACTTAAAGTAAGCTTCAATGTTGATTTTATCTCAGAAACAGAGGACTTATTTTAAATGCTGGGGGACAGGGGAGAAAAATAAAGCCCTCAATAAATATTATTATAACTAGTGAAACTTTCCTTAAAGGTTGGTGAAAATGAAATATTCCCAGGCAAACAGAAGCTGAGAGATCTGAAATATACCAGAAAGGTCCTCAAAAAGCAAACAAACAAGAAAACCTGCCAGGGAATCTTGATGAAAGGGGACGTCAGGAGAAAGATACTAGAAATCAAGTCAAAAGTATGTTATATAATCAAAAATGTAAAAATTAAAAGATTCCCAAAGAGAAATGCTTTGACAATTATATAGGCTGACCTACTGCTGACAGTCATTTTTGACTCTTAACAAGCCTCCAGGATGGAGGAGAAGAGCAGGCTCTCTTCTTTCTCTCACAGAGACACTGATGGGTTAAAACAGCCAACCTTTCAGTTAGCTGATGAATGCTTAATCCACGGTGTTTCTCTGGCTCTTAGTATAAGGTTTAATAATAAAGAATTTATGGGCTGTATTTCTAAATGCTTCATCTGTCACGCTTTATAAAAATTAACAAATCTAGGGGGCTGAGCCCCGGTGGCGTAGTAGTTGAGTGCAGGACTGCAGCCCACTGGCTTGGCGGTTCAAATCCAGCAGCAGCTCTCCAGGAGTAAGGCTGGGCCTCCCACTCCCACCAGAGGGCAGTGATGCCCCCCAAAAACAAAGGAAAAAAAAGAGATTACTACAACTGACCTGATAACAATAAAGAGAATTATGAATTATAACTATGGTTCAGTGAACATTACTGGACTATCCCTAGATGAAATGACCTTTTTCTAGCAAGAAAATAATGAACTTACTTAACTTACTTGTACTTACTTAAGAAGAAGGAGAAAGTCTCAACAGAGCATCTGAACAAGTGAAGAGATGTAATCAGTGATGAAAAAGTTCCCAAGAGCATTACTAAAAATGCTGCAGCTCTGATGAGCTCCTTGAAGAATCTTACCAAACAATTAGGGGGGTATGATACAAATACAGTCCAGTGCTTCTCAACCTTCCTACTGCCGCCACCCTTTCACGCAGTTCCTCATGTTGTGGTAACCCCCAAAACATAAAATTAATTTGTTGCTACTTCATAAATAATTTTGCTATTATTGCAAAACTGGAAACCCCTGTAAAAGGGTTGTTTGATCCACAAAATAGTTGCAACTCACAGGTTGAGAACCTCTGGACTCTCCTGAAAGAAATCGAAGGCAAGAATAGTCCTTAAACTATTGATGTAAGCAAATTACAAACCTGATACCAAAACCCAACCAAAAAATCCCAAGAAAATAAACTTATTGGCCAAGGTCCCTAGTGAATATAAACACAAATATTTTCAACATAAACACGAGCAAAAATAATTAAACAGGTATACATGAAATAAATGTGGGAAAAAAAGGAATTAAACAGGATATTAAAAGAGTCATATACTTGACAAAGTTAAATTTATTGCAGGGATGTAAGGATAGTTCAATATTATTAAATCTATCCATAATATTCAATAGAAAACCCATAACAAAATCATATCCAAAGGTTAAGGGGGCGGACATGCACTGGAGACCCAGTACCCATCTGTAGACAGTTGGACATCACCCTACTGAGAGAACACAGAATAAATGAGCCAGTCAGGGTTCAGTACCAAGCCAATGGAACACAAATTTTCCTTGAGTTCTTTAGTGCTTCCTTCCCCCTACTATCATGACTTCAACTCTACCCTACAAATCATATTAGACCAGAGCATGCACACTGCTATAAACAAGAGTCCACAACACTGGGAAACCGGGATAGATAAACCCTCCCAGGGTCTACAATGAGAATAGAGATACCAGGAGGATTAGGGGGTGGTGGGGGTAGAAAGGGGGAATTGATCACAAAGATCAACTTATAACCCCCTCTCAGGGGGATGATAAGGTGGGTGAGCGGGTGACAGGATGATGTAAGATATGAAAATAATAATCTGTAACTTATCAAGGTTTTGTAAGGGCAGAGCTGATATCAGGGACTCAAGTGGGAAGAGAGTGCTTTGAAAATGATGATGGCAACATATGTCCAAATGTGCTTGACACATTGGGTGAATGTATGAATTGTGATGACATGTAAGAGCCCCCAACACAATTAACTAATAAAAGGATAAATAAGATTTTTTAAAAAAGAAACAAGTACTTTGCTAAGACTTTGGATGCTGAAAAGGCATTTTATCAAATCTAATATACTTTTTCTAAAGAAGATTCGAAAGAAGGAGCATTTCACAATATGGTTAAAAACCATCAGCCTACATTGTACTTAAAAGAGAAGAACTACTGTCAGTTTTCACCTTGAAATTAATAAAAAGGCAGGGTGCCTACTCAGAGGTCCATAATATAAAAAATAATAGAGATCTAATAGACACATTAAGCAGAGTCGTAGGATGTGAAGTTATCAAGCAAAAATCAGTTGGATTTCTGTGCACCAGGAATGAGACCTCTGGCAGGGAAATTGGGTAAATAATTCTGTTTCCAATAGCAAATAAAATAATTAGAAATAAATAACTATATGAACAGTTGTTCCTTGTTTTCCTGCAAAACATGCATGTGAATTAAGAGAAAGTCATTTGAACAAAACAAGTGAATACTAAAATCTAGAAAGACGTATGCCAGGAATGTATACCTTCACCATATTTAGTCAATTTTTATGCTGAGTTAATTATCTGAGAGGCTGGATTACATGAGAACAAGCATGGAACCCAGATTGGAGAGTAGCTTATTAATAAACTGTAATTTGCATCTATCACAACCTTACATGTTGAAATCCAAGAGGATTCATATTGCTTTTTATGAGCCATAATTGCATCCTCCAATATGGAGTACAATTACATGTAAAGAAAAACAAAATTCTGACAACTAGATCAATTGATAGCACAGAAAAGGATGAAAGATTGAGATGGGCACCAATTTTGTCTTGCTTGAATCCACAATCAATGCTCATGGGGGGAGAAGTCAAAAATCAAATGATCTATAGCATTGGGTGAATCTGCTGCACAAGACCTCATTTTCCCACTCCCTCCCCACTGCCTTTTCATCTCTCCTTTGCCTTGGTAACCACTAAAGTCTGTTCTCTTTGGTATGAAAGTTTTTGTCTTAGTTGGTTTGTTTTCCCCCTAAGACAATGGTCTCACACAATCCTTGTCCTTTTATGATTGGTTAATGTCACTCAGCTTAATGTTCCCTGGTCCATTCTGGCAAAGGTTTCTTCATGGTCTCAACTTTTCTTTTTAAACACTGCATGGTATTTCATTTTATGTATGTCTCACATGTTCTTTATTGGTCATTATACTGATGGGGATATAGGTTGTTCCCTGCTTCTTGCTATTATGAATAGTGCTGCAATGAAAATGAGTATGTGCGTCTGTTCTTTTTGTTTGTTTGTTTTTGGCTTCACTGCCCTCTGGTGGTGGGAGTAGGAGGCCCAGCCTTTGCTCCTGTGGAGCCACTGCTGGAATTGAAGCTCCATCCCAGTGGGCCGCAATCTTGTGCACAACAACTATGCCACCGGGACTCAGCCCCTGCGGGTCTGTCCTTGCTATGACTCTTACTTCTTTAGAGAGTGAGCCCGCTGCAACACATGGAATATCTTTTCCCAGTTGTTTGAGTGCTGTATTGCTTTCTTCAATGGTTGTAGAGCAGTGTATGATAGTTTCTATCTCTCCAAAGTTTACTAGGCATTTGTTGATTTCTTTCATTTGAATTTGATTCACATTGTCAATATAATGTCAATATATTGTCAATAATTCTTTTCTGCTCTAATCTGTGAACTCCCAGTTCAGATGGAGCTGAAAGATTTTATGCTGACCAGAGTAAGCCAATCACAAAAGGACATATATTATATAAGTTCACTTATAGGAGAAGAGAAGAAAATAAAACTTTCGTTGTACTTACCAGGACTTGGAGTGAATGCAGCTGAACCATTTGGGGAAATTTGCATTAAAGGGGGTATTATAGAATTCACTTTTTAATTGCTATCCAATAAATTGTGTACACATAAAAAAGTTGAATTGGAAATTTTTGCCTGGTGGTTCAATCTATGACAATGCATACACACAGAGTAGCTGCTCTGGTTCTCTATAAACAACCAAAGCGCTCATGTTCTACTTCCTTCTTTGTTGCTTAGTCCTGGGGTCTTCGTGGCTAGGAAGCCACCATCTAAGATACAGGCAGCATCCCAGCCTCCACCGTGGGCTCACAACCACCAGCTGCTCCATGATACAGAAATGAGACTTTCTACTCTGTGAAGAGTTACCATTTGGGACAGCTACAAGGGCAGTGCTACTGTGTTCAATAGTGTCACTGTGAATCAGAATCAACTTGAGGATGATGAGTATTCGCCTGGAGCAACCTAGGAAGAAGGAGGATGGGGAGTAGGAGGAGGATGTGAACGGTTTGCTAATTGCCCCCATGAACAAATACCGCCTTTGCCATGAGATGAAAAAAACTGGATTTCTCTAAAGCCCAATTGCCTAATCTGAGCTTTTAAGTCAAAGATCCCATAGGAAAATCCTAACCATAAAAAGAAAAATATGGGATAGGATTTCAAATTCACCTCACCTCCAAACTACTGAAGCCATAGAGGAGGAATGAACCCTTGAAATTTGTCCTGAGAAATCTTTAAACCTTAAACCAAAAATATCCACTGATTTAGAACACCACTACAGCTTACATATAGTAGTTAGAAGTTCTGTCTTGAGTAATATGCTATTTGTAGAACCATCCCTATTGGATCAAATTGACAATAGCCATTTGAAAGTTTAGATAGCAAGCTTAAAGAGGATAGATGATATCCCTGGTGGTGTAATGGTTACATGTTGACCTGCTAGCTGTGAGGTCAGCTGTTTGAAACCACCAGCTGTCCCTCAGGAAAGAGACTTCTATTTTCATAGAGATTTACAGTCTCTGAAACCCACAGAGGCAGTTCTACGCTGCTGATGCATCAGCAGTGAATTGGATTTTCAGAGTTTGAAGAATGCAATCAAGATCCCAAAATGTAACATGCAGAAAAATTGGTGTGTGTTTTGTGTAAATTCAAAATAATCACAAGATAAATAAAATTGAGGGAGATTGTGTATGTTCAGTGTGCTAAGCATGCTCCCAATACTATAGTGTAGGTGTCATCAGACTCTGACTCACAGTAATGTCAACTAGGTCGGAATGAAATGCTTCCCTGTCCTGTGACATCCTCAGGATCGTTGCTATGGTTTAGCCCATTATTGCAGACTTAATGGGTTTTGACCACCTCCTAACAAAAAGGGCAAATAGTCAAACTGCACTTCTGCACTGAACAAAACGCTGTTGAGATCCATTGGGTTTCCACTGGTTGCTTTTTAGAAGTAGAACTCCAGGTCTTTCTTCCTAGTCTTAGTCTAGAAGCACCACTGAATCCTATATACTGTAGGTTACCTTGATGCTATTTGGCATACCTCCTAGCATTATAGAATCCTGAAGTCACTATAGTACACAAAACTGACAAAGTGACAGATGTTTGGTAGCATATGTATACAGGAGGTGAATAATATTCACTTAAAATTGTGTTAGCGCCCATGTTTAACCTTTGAAAATGTCAATTTGTAAGACTAACAATTAGAATGTGTTTTTTGAAACACAGCAGTGTTAGATAAGGGAACACAAACGAACATCCTCCAAAGGCCATCAGGTCAATTCTGACTCAGCAACCACATAGGACGGAGTAGAACTGATCTCCCTACAAGGCAGATCATCTTTATGGAAAGAGTAAGAACGCACCAACTTTCTCTGTGGAGTGACTAGTAGGTTTGAACTGCTGACCTTACCATAAGCAGCCCAACAGATAATCTCCTACGCCATCCGTTTCCTTAAATGAATCCCTAGCATCTCAAAGTCACCCATTGTAGTTTGATATCTCTGATTTCACTGGTCAACACACATTTGTTGCCGCAAATGTTAGACTTATTCTGTGGTATATTTGACCAGCTTGTTCCAAAGATAGCTCAACTTTCCCCCTACCAGCTCTAGCTTTGGGGACTATATACATAAGTCACAAATCACTTTTTATATTCTGTTCATTCATAAAAATATCAGGGCAATTTTATGTAGTTTTGGCTAACCTGAGATAAAAAAGTGCATACTGGTTTTATTTAAAATAGTTTGTGCTGTACTAAATATTTAGGTCAAGTTATACTTCCCATGGTGTCCTTTGTTCCAAAGATATATTTGAACAATGCAAACTACATGAACTTGGAATTTTCCCAAGTTTCACTTTACTTTTATTAGCTTGTTATTTTTTAAAAGGTCCAGAAATAAGAGTTACTGTATAATAAATAAGGATCTCTGATGGCGTCCGGGGTTATGTGTTTGATTGCTAACCACAGTGTCTGCTATTCTAGTGCACATGCTACTCTGCAAGACACAGATGAGACAGTCTGCTTCCATCAAGATATTCAGCCGCAGAGACCCCCGGGAGAAGTCTTCCTCTGTCCTATACGTTGCTGTGCGTAGTAATTGACTGATTACTAGTGAGTTTGGGAGAAACTTCTGAAATCCAAACTGTGTCTGTCAAGGTTCCAACTCCTTTATTGAAATTAAATTGTTCCATGGCACAACTTCTCCACTGGTGCACAGAAACGCTTAAAGGAAAACTTAGACTTCGCTTATGAAGAAACTTGGTGTCAACTTCACATCTGAAGCATTTAACATGAATTATCAATTGACTTCTCTATATTAAAAGGTTTTCTGAAACATTTACTGAATAATTTTTAGGAAGAAATATTTGGATCTTCAAAATACTTGTTAAAATTTCTATGAAGGCCTATATTGGTCTTAATGGGTCACTCTGAGTTAGAATCAATGAACTGGCTGGAGGGTTTTCTTTTAGGCATGAGCGGGTGTGCGATACATGCAGAGACTGCAAGAGTGCTGCAAAGCCAACACTCAGTCTGAGAAGAGTGGAAAAAGAAAAAAGAAAGGAAAAAAATGAAAAGGGCCCATATATAGAAGTTATGCTATATGAGGACTCTTTAATGTCTTTAATATAGGCCTTCATAGATTTTTTTTTTTGCTTTATCCTGTATGTACTGGGTCTGAATTTGTGTAATATTTAAAGCTAGGATGATAAATTAATAAATGAATATAGCTCAAAAGCTGAAAACATGATGTAACATCTGTTTAAAAAACTAGAGACATCCTACTTAAAAACCTAGAGCAGATGCAGTCTATCCAACATGAACTTCTGAATCATTTCCCCAAATAACCCCAGGACAGGTGTGCAGGAGATAACTCCAGGACAGGTCTAAAAGTGAAGACACCAAGGACTTTTTGTTTAGGTTGTTGAACTGCGTTTTTAGTCTGTGGCATTCATCCATTGTCTAGTCTTCTTCCCATCATCACAAACCTGGTCTCTCTCACTTTTGAGGAGTCTGATGGTTGCTCTCAGTTAGGGATTGGGTGGAGGAGCACAAGGTCAGTGGTGCCAACATCCAATCACCACAGGGAGAAACTTGAGACTGTTCAATTCTGTAAAGATTTAAAGCCTCGATATAAATCAACATAGGGTTCTTTGGAGTCGGAATCTACCCAACAACTGCTGCTTCTCCCTCTCAGCTGTATCATGACTCCAATCATCTTCAAAGAGTCTTTTTTACACTATCATGGCACATGACAATCTACCATGTCATTCATTGTATGATGATACAATTAATGACACGAACAGCCATTTAAAACTCAACCCTAAAAGTTCTGTATGGAGTTTCTTATATTTCTTGTATCATCAAATGCATTCCTTTATAACTCTTATTAACATATAACCACAAACATGAAACAGCTTATAATTGAAAATATTTGATATTTACTCCCCCACCCTACCCCTCACAGTATTCAGCAAAGGATAGTATTTCAGAGGTTGGACTGCTCAGGTATGAATCTTGGCCCACTGCTTACCAACTGTGTAAAGACAGAGAAATTTATTTGATCCTTAATGTTCTTTTTTTGGTCCTTTTCTATAAAATGGTAGAGCCAAGCACCATTTCACCAAATTGAAGGACTTAATGAGAAGGACACATGGACAATACTGAGTGTCCTATCAACTGCATACTAATTAATGATATAAACTATAGTTATTAACTTATTTTCATATAAGAAAGCCATTTCATGAATTCTGGCTAATCAATAGATTTATTACAACTTAAGGAGAGATCCATTACAAATGTCCTACTTTTGTAGGTTCTGTCTGAAGATTGATTGTGCCCCATGACCTTGATTGACATTCTGGAGATAAATGAAATGGTGGCAAAAGACAGTCACCCCTCCCTCTCCACAGTATTTTTATCACTAGCGTCCTAGTAATTCCAAAGCATTTAATTACACATGTCACTATGCTGAACACTGCACAAAAAGAGTATTATAAAGATTAGATTCTTGTCCATTGGGAGCTCGCAATGTGAAGGGTGTTTTGAAGGACATATGAATTAGACCTTAATGAGGGTTAAAAAAAAAGAAAAGAAAAGAACTGCTAATGTGAAACACCTTTACAATTGAAAGGAACTTTAGATATTGTACCAAATCTCTAATTTTATAGATTCTGAGAGTCACGGAGAGAAAATAACTACTGTGATTCCTCAATTAATGTGGAGCTAAGACTAAGTTCTGGATCTCCCAACTCTACCCTTCCTTCCTCTCAGGTCCAGGGAAAGAGACCTCCAGGGAGTACACTGCTCCTTCACATACAGCACAATGGGCCAGTGGCACCCAGACCTGTGCAAACTGGCAGTGCTCTCCATTTCTCCTCCAGGTCATAAATATAAACAGACAAAAAAAAAGTGCCTTTGTTCTGCGAGCATGAGGACATGTGCCTTAAAATTACAAATGGGGTTACATGAATGCATAATAATTTTCTGTGGAGGTCTGGAGGAATATTTCAGAATCATGGACTGAGGCATATGTATTTGTCAGAATTAAGTAGGAAATGATTTGTTATGGGCTATATCTTTTTGCATTTCATATATTTTTCATCTGATAAAAGGAAGCCCCCAAATGGAATAATCAACTTCCAGAGTCTTAGAATTTAAATATCCCTCAAGAAGTTGTCTCATTCATTTGATTGTTTCTGTCTGATATTCATTCTCATGTATCCCCAAGAAGAAGGATGTGTCTAACTCTTTAAGCTTTTAAAAGTACACACAAAATCTAGCACGCAGAAAGTCCTTCATCATATCTGACTTAAATCTGCCTTGTTGCAATATAAATCCACCAACATTTTCGTTTTCTGAACAGTGAATAAAGATTGACTAAGATGGATCAATTTATCGCATTCCTTGTTCACTTTTGGAGATAGTCACAAAGCAGACTATAGCCCTTCTCAAATGCCAGAACCCTAATCCCCTTTTTGTGGTTTTTTCAATCCACATGAATTCCATTAGGTAAATAAAATGAATAAAAATAGGAGGAATGCAGGTGTTTCTGAAATAAGCATGACAGGTGAACAGAAAGTTATTGGGAGAGGGGGAAAATCTGTCACTGAAGCATATCATATCACAAGGGAAAAGAGATATTAACAAATAAAATTTGACTCATCTGTGTACATTTTCCCGACTATGAAAATGTCCCTTTAAAATTTCCTGTAAGCAGTTACTTACTTGTAATAGGATTAGTTCAGTGCAAAGGGAATTTGACTTCAGGAGGCCAGGGAATGCCAGAGGAAAGGGGATCTCCTCCCCCTTTCGGCGCACCCCCTGCCCCCTCCCCCCCGCCATGCTCAGGGCTCCAAGACTGTCATTTTAAAAAATGAAAGTAATATGTAAGGGAAAAGTGGCATTTATCATTCTACTCTCTAGGCTTCTGTCTCTTTAATCAGTTAGCCAGATTTGCCCAGTAAATGATTCCTCTGTGTGTGTGTGTGTGTGTGTGTGTGTGCGTGTGCGCGCGCTCCAGCCCTGCACGCGTGTGTTGTAGCTCTGTCAATCCTTGGATTAGAACCAATGATTGCAGCTTGTAGGAGGGCTGTCCAGGGCCAGATTGTACAATGTGTCTCAGTGCCAGAGTATGAGTGGATATAATTACTGAGAAGTCACACTCTCACACCCTCGGCTTTCTTGTGGTGTCCTTCAGCAAAACAGTGGATTTAAATCTCCTGCCCTGAGCTTAAAGCAACGCAATCTGTCAGGAAAGAAGGGAAGAAAAAACCGACCCTGACAAAAAAGAAGAAGAAAAAGAAAAAAAAAACACCATGAAAACCACCCAGGCAAAAATGCACATTTCTATCTCTTGGGCAATCTTCACGGGGCTGGCTGCGCTGTTTCTCTTTCAAGGTAAGAGCTTGCTATTGATTTGCCTACAGCAGAACCCAGGCATTGTACAGTGTGCTTTATACGATTCGCAGGCTCCCTAAGTCTGCTCGGCTGCGCGGTTTGCAGGTGAAGGAGAGAGCGTTGAAACAGCATGGCTGGGACTTCCTTCTCCCTACTAGGCTGTGAGAATATTGATGTGGTTCTGGCTGCTTCGGGAACAGAGGGATGTATATGCATAAGTAAAATGTGTCTGGCTCCATTAGGTATGTGGCTGTGTGCAGGTTTCCTGGCTTTTACTACACATTCTTGCACACATGCACCACGGGGCGCACATGTAAACAGGGGGAATTATAGGCTTGGAGGGCACTGAGGTTGCTAATGTATTGCTGATGTCACTGGAAAGAAAATACAATGGGAAACTTTAACTAGCTGCCCGTAAACTTGCCAGGCTTCTACAAGGAGCTACGGGAGGATGCAGGCTGGAGTCTGCTTGAGAGTATCTTCCTGGACCCGACCGGGAGGGGCGAGCTGTTGGCAGCAGGGGTGGACGGCAAGATGAGTTTTGTTGAGGTTTGGAGGGTGCTGGTGGCGGAGCAGGTAGATGAAAAGACACAAGAGTCTGAAATCTGGGGGAGCTGTTTTTCAGGTGAGAAAGGAGAGGCAGGAAGAGTTCATTTTCTGTTTGTTTGTTGTCCAGGCAGCGGAGCCTAAGGTTGCGGTGGAGGACTGGCTCGATGGGGCCCAGTGCGAAAGAGCTCTGATGTTTGCAGTGCTTACTTTGGGGGCATTTGGAATCTGGGTCCATGTACTGCACTGTAGAGCCCCGCAGCAATGTTCACCACTAGTCTTCTCCTGCCCACCCCGTGCCACCCCCCCACCCCCCCCTCCGCCCCTCATCTCTTTCTCTCCCTCTGTGTGTGTGTGTGTGTGTGTGTGTGTGTGTTTTCCAGGGGCATCTACTTCTCATTCACATAAAATATATCTGAACTCATAGGGATTGCAGTGAGGAAAGAAACTTTCCCAGGGTGGGGCAGCAGGGCTCTGTGGCAGGAACAAGTGCCCTAGGGAGTTCACGTGTATCCCCAGGGAAAGTTCACACTGAGGCAATGAATGGGAATGGGAGCATGCCACCCACCTCAGACTCATCCCCTACTGAAATTTCCGCTTGCCCTGACTTCAATTCAGCCCTGCACACTAATCCTCTGGTCCTTTTCTGAGTTTGGCTTTGGCGATGCCACAGTCCCCTGGAGAGAGATTGCAGGGGCTCTTTTATGGCACCAGGTGGGGAAGAGTGAAGTAAGTGGGCACTGCAGCCTGTAACTCAGGGAACAAGGCAAGAAGGAATAATAGGGATGGGGTCAGTTGAGGAGACCTGCATGGGTGCATCTGATAGGGATCTTTGTCACTACATCCAACCTTAAGAAGGTTCATGGTCTCTATCCTCACTTGAGGTGATGGCTGTGTAAGAGTGACAGGCGCCAACTCGGTGGCTTCCGTGGTTAACTCCTCTTATATAACCAGAGCCTGCCAGCAGTGTAGGGGTGTATAGGGTGTGTGTGTGTGTGCTTGAGCACGTGCAAGTGGGAGCAGGAGAGGGTGCCCTGGGTGTACAGGGGCTCTCAGTGAGATCGGAGACCGAGCATCTGCAGCAGTGGGACGAAGTTCAGGATCCTTGAGAAAAATACATTCTATCCGGCTGACAACAAAGATGAAAACTGAGTGGGCCAGGTTTCAAGGGGGTGCGGAGGGAGGGGGCCAGAGCCCATGTCTTCTGGCCTTTTCCAGCTAGTGGCATCAAACCCAAGACTAGAGCCAAACTTCCACCACCCACAGCCCCATTGGCTGCATGCCAGGAGGCCCAGGGCCTTCCTGAATTTACATATAAATTACCATACGTGACTTTTATTTTCATTAGAAATAAATGCAAGGAAGCATAATATTTGCTCCGACTTTAGATCTTCCCTGAATAGATGAGTAGAAAGCCGTGATGCACAAGTCTCCGGAGGAAATCTGATTCTGTGATCTGTTTTGATTTGGGGGTGGGGATGTGGCAACAGGGGCGCCCCCAGCCTCCTCCTCTGGTTCTGGTCAAGCCAGGATTTCCTGAAAAGAGAAAATGACTGCGTATGCCTGGCCCACCTCAATCCCACTCTGAACCTGCTTCCATGTGTCATCATAGAACACCACCTGCCCAATTTTAAGGCACAGTGACCCCGAAAGACCCCCGCACCATATGCCCTCGGGATGCAGCAGAGGTGCTGTCTGTTTTCTCTTCCAGGGGAAGGAATCTGGAGGCTGCCAGCTACCGCGTGTCAAACTTAGAAAATTACAGAGGCAGCCCAGGTCTTGCCTGCAATAATCCGCCCCTATTGCATTGACCCAGGGGGGACTCGTTAGAATGCAGCACACATTCTGAGGCAATTTTTTCCTCGCCTCTGTTTTTGTTTTAAGCTGGCTCTTTCTAGAGCTGCTACTTCTTGTCTTTGCTGCCTCTTGGAGAGGTGACTGGTGCTAGGGCCAGACCATGGGAGCGTTCCTGAACTGTTCCTTCCCCCAGTCTAACCAGCAACCTTGATACAGCTTAGTTTAGCGGAGAGGGAGCTTCCAGAGGATCTGTACTGATTAGTGTAGCGGGTGAGAGGGAGGGTGATTAGCTCCCCAGGGCTCTGGCCCTAAGTTGCACCAGGGTTGATTAAGCAGCGGGTCGGTCCTCTTTCCTGGCCTTGGGATCAAGAAGCCAGATAGGGACTGCCCTTGGAGAACACCACCCATTTTCTGTCATGGAGGGGCTGGGGAAGGGGTGACGATTGTATTGCTACCATTCTCTTTCTAAAAGCACAATCACTTCTTCAGAGGGTCATCTTTCCTTTCAACACCTTCTGAGAAATTTGGCTCAGTTCCTGTCTTCCCCTTCCAAATGTCTCCCATGCCTTTCTCACACTTTACATCTCTGAACCTGCCTACCTCAAGACAGGAGCACAGACCCAGGGGAAGGTGAAGGGGACAAGGCGATGTCCCCACTTTCCTTTGTGCTGAATGGATAGGGACACTGCTCGGCTTCGCAGGCCAGACCAGCTCCTGCCTCTCACAGCAAAGGTTGGGTCCCTGGCCTGTCAAGCATAGGTCTCCTGAGCGGTGTGGCACCCACTCAGAGCATCACGATGCTTACTGGCGTGTACAGGTCCCTGGGTTGATGTGGGCATTGTGGGTACTCATTAATATAGCCCATGAGTAGCATCAGAGCTCCAAATGGTGCTGATCTCGCAAGCATAGAGATGCTGACTTGGGGCAGATCACCTGAGGTTGAGTCCAGTACAATAAATTCAACTTTTTTCATCTGTCCTACACTGAATCAAATGAATCTGCTAAGTCCCAGCGGTGAACAAGTCTTGATGCCAGTAAACCGGTGTTGGGTTGCAGTCCTGGCTAAATCTAGGTCTTGGTTAAAGGCTTCCTGTTTGTGACATCAAAAATTTAGTATAAACCCAAGACGTCCTTTCTAAGTGTGTGCATCCCAGTAATCTGTGTTTTGTTTTTCCTGTAGACAGTGCAACTGGGTCCTGAGGTAGGTCCTGAATGGGTATTTCATGCCCTCTTTGACCTCCGTAAAGACTGTTAATACTCCGCAAAGGGACAGAGTTCCTGAATCAGTATGGAAGACAGGATTTTGGCATGTGCAAGAGAGATGCACAGCATTCAGTCTTGCCGTCCACGTGTGCTGGAAACACATTTTAGAAGGAACTCTCAAGTCTGGGATTTGACTCTGCTCTGAGCTTTTGGGTGTGGAGTTTCTGGTAGACTCGCCCTACTAATGAAAGTGTTCATTTTTACCTGGGCTCCACAGAAGTGCTAAGGCATTTCCAACACCCAATACACACGCCCTTCAGGGTTAGGCCACGGTTCGTGGGGAACATATACATCTGACCTTACACAGCCTTATGTTTTCTGAAGGTAAAAAAAAGACACGTTCCTTCTGTGAGACTATCTCCCCACCTGCCTGCCAGGCCGGGGAGGGACTCCCCTGGGTGCTGTAAGGACTCATTAATGCTTGTAGCACTCCAACCATGTGGTGCTAAGTGAAACTCCATGCTGAGACGGGTGGTATTTATGCAGTTTGCTTTCTTTCTGCTCTATTGGCTTGTTACATATTTACTTTATGTCTGTTGTCATTTGGAATTCAGTAAAACAAATTAAACATAAAATCTGAAATGATATAAAAACAAGGTAATCGGTGGCACACCAATGAGATGGTGTGAGACAGTGCCATGGGCTGATCCATCCCAAGGTCTTCTGTGACCTGAAGGTGTGATGGGGTACAGTCCCCTCTAGTTCATCCCTAGAAAACACACTGAGAGAGGGGTGCAGCTCCCCTCTGTTCATACACAGGAAACACACTGAGAGAGGGCAGAAGGACTTTAGAAGGACCATGCAGGGAGCATGCCTTTCTATTCATTCCTTAGAAATTTCTGCATGGGCGTGCAATGCAGAGTATAGAAGGCATAGCAGAAGAAGCAAGTGGGCCAATCGAGGCCTGAGAGCCGGGCTTGAGGGGAATAGAAAGCTCTAATCAGCACTGACATTGGGTGGGGAGCGAAGCCTTACTTTTTGTTTTATGGCCAGTAACCTGAAATTTTTATATGCTCTTTATTCCGGCAAACACTTTAGTCAAGC
>PVJH01002489.1:0-39138 GCA_004026705.1 Nesogale talazaci | reverse complement strand
GTCAAGCCTGCTCTTGCTATTTTGTGCTTACATTGAAAAGACGCGTGTGTTTACTCAATTTCCTTCACATTTTTTTTGCCGTCCCTCTTTCTGATGTTCTTACCTCTACCTTCTTCTCCTTTCTCCCCCTTTCTCTGCGCTCCCCCCCCCCCCACTTTTTTCTTTTCCCTTTCCCCTCCTTTGCATTTTTCCTTCTCCTCTGTGGGGAAATAATTGATCCGTTGACAGATCTAGGTCAAGCTGGCAGAGGTTGATATGCTTTCTCACAGGCTGGCGTAGGAATAGGAGGGGATGGTCTGCCTTGCCAGTTCACACGGAACAAACATGACACAGTTTGTTCGAAGGGACGAGTCTTACCACCCCGAGTAAGGCAGTCCGAGTCCCCATTGATTGCCGAGTCCTCAGCGATTAGGTATCATGACTTTGTCATTTTCTCTTCTAATATCTTTGACCCTTTTTTCCCAGTTTTTTCACCCTGCTCACTCTGTTCTCTCTTGGTATCCTCCCTTCTTCTTGCCAATCCCTTTTCTCTCCTTCCTTTGCCTCCCTTTTCCATGATAGGAGGTCACAGAATCTCCCCCACTTCAGTCATGTTAGAGAACTGGCTTCTTTGTTTATGTGCAGTAAGAAAAACGGAAATCTTGCCAGAAGAACTCTCTAAGTCATTTGCAAATAGCAAAATAAACCAACAAGGATGTGCACCTTTATGCTAAGAAGAGAGCATGTTAACAGGGACAGTCAGAAGAAGAATTCAAGTACGTGGGTGGGGGGAAGTAGGTGTTAAGTTCATCTATCTGTGAACTGGCCTCCACTCTATCTTGTCATTTACCTGACTAGTTGGTTCTTGGTACCACTGCCACCTATCTCACCACGCACGTCCACTGTGGCCTCCTTCTTCCAAGTCCTGGAAGGTCAAAAGGATAAAGACCAGAGAAGAATTAGCCCTGAGCAGCTGCTTGAGGAGAGGCAAACGTTAGTCAGTGGATCTCTGTAAAGGTTAACACTTCATGCTAGATCTAAGATGATCCCCCTTTTATTTGCTGCCTGTCCATCATACCCATATACGTTCTGGGACTCAGACTAGCTCATCATTCCCAGAGGAGTGGATTTCTCTCTCTCTCTCTCTCTCTCTCTCTCTCATTTGTACTATGCATTGGGTGGAACATAACTTTCGAACATGACTTTCTTTCAATCCATCTACTTGTGTGTTCAGCTCTGTGCCCAGAAAAGGCACAGTCTTTTTTTGTGCCTATCCTGTGTCCTACAACTCCTCCTCCTCCTCCTAGGACCCTGGAACAGTTTGGGATGGTGACTTACCTATCTGCTTCTACCTGAATTTCCATAACTTTTCTTATATGAAAAAACTGCCTTTCTCCTGTGCTCATGATTCTTCCAAATCTAGCGCTTAGAGAAATTCTATATGCCCTGATCCTATCTCAAAAGCCAGGGAAGTCCTCAGGAGGTAGCTGGAAGCATTCGGTAAGCCAATGATACTCAAAGATGCTGTACCATCGTATCATCCAGGCAGCTTTCTAATGATAGCAATGTTTGGACTCCAGACCTTAAATCAGACTCCCTAGAGGAGGAGACCACTGTTCAATATTTTTAAGAGCATTTCACATGGTTGCAACCTGTCATGAGGACTGCAAGCTATGCTCTATGACTTTGATAAGGCAGACTTTTCTGCATGACCGTAGTTTCTACATCTCTCTAGTACAGAAAAATTATATATTTTGGACTAAAATGATTCTAAATTATAAGTACAAAATGTTGCAATTTTGCAAATGCTGTTTGTGAATATAGTGCTTGATAGGTATCCATAGCTGAAGAAAATATTCAAAAGCGTCTGCGGAAAGCTAAGATTATGAGCACAAGCACCAAGGAACAAACAAAATGGAACATAGGATTGGTGTGCACACATCACACACTATATACTGCACTACATATTTTATCTCACATTCACATGCATACAGTTTCTTTTATTGGGCATCTCAGGATAGAGGGAAGTTGGCAATGTTTCAAGTATGGGGGAAAGGAAGGATAATGACTCTTGATGGATCAATCCCTAAATATGCCTAAAAGCAAAACCAAGGAAGAGTCACTTGAATAAAAACGAAGAATGAGTGCCTGAGAACTAGTTTAGAAAGTGAGCCCTTGTGCACAGTGGATCAGCTTGAGGAGCAGGCTTGGCTTTTCTTTGAAGCAATAATTCGTTCCCATGACTCTCCATTCAGAAGTCCGAACATTGAGTCTCTTCTACCTAGCATCTTTCCCCACCCCAGTTATTCTGCCACATTGCTTCTAAAAACTGCTCCTCTTCTCATGGTCAGTTAAGTGTGAACACTCAGAACCTTAATGGCAATTTTGCAGCTTAATGTGTTTGGCAGAATCGATGCTGGCTCCACTCCCCAAGCCAGATCAGCTCCTGCAGTGCAGGCTGGAGTGAAAACTTATTTGTTTTTTTTTTTTTTGATGGAGTCAGCAGGTCTGAAAGGCTCATAGGAAAGAGACCTACCATACAGACCTGTGCCCTGTGTAGCCACTTGGTACCCCAGGCAGCCATTGGTTTCCCAAGGTGTTCTCACTGTTGTGTTATTAACCCCAGAATCATAACTAGCATAGGTCAGATGGCACTGTAAAGGTGATTTCACTGTCTCCTCTTCCAGGGCTGATACCTCAACAATGTAGCTGCAGTGTTCTGTAGCCTCTATTTCCCATAGGGGTGGTTTGATATATGTGATATATTTCCAGAAGACAGAGAGAAGAAGAGAAGGAGGGAATGATAAGGGTCATTTCTGTCTTCTTAAAGATTCCAAACAAGTCTCTAGATGCCGAAAGATGTTACCACCATATAGTGTCTAAGGTCAAAGCTTGGAGGCCTCATCATGCTTCTAGTTTGAGTTCTCTGGCAATTGACACAACTTCTGTGTGATTCCATGTATGTTTCTATGAAATGGGGATAATGACAGGATGCCCAAGATTGCCACAGTTATTCAATGAGTTGATATGTATAAAGTGCTTGGATCATTGCCAGACACATAGTAACCTTTCAATCAGTATTATGGGCACTGTGAATAAAGAATTTATACAGAACATAAATAATTTTTTTAATGTCACTGTTCCCCACATTTTTGAATACACTTGTTAGCTTGCTCCCATTCTCCCTCAAATCTCCTTTTTCAAGGTCAAATATTTGATATTCTTCATCCTATTTCCTATATAATTATTGGTAGAAAGGGAGATGGTTATTTTTTATATTTTTGTAGAGTTGTTTTCATTACTCTACTCTTCTTCCTCTTATCATTGCACATGCAAATAGCATGTCATTTTAACTCTTTGGAAAGGCAGGTAAAATTTGAAGATCTGCCATGTTTTTCTTTCTCTTTAAATTTTGCATTTCACATTCTCTGGAATATCTAGCATTCCTGTTCTTTCTCTCCTCTAAGCACCACTACACTTTTTTCCCTATGGTTTGTGCACTTTCCCAGTCCTGAACTTGTCTACCTTGAAAACACCTGATGAATATTCAAGACAAAAATCAAGGCTCAACATCCCTTGTTGTCATTGGCTATCATCAAGTTGGTTCTGACTCGGGCAACTTTTGTACAACAGAATGAAACAGTGTCTAGCCTAAAACCAGTAGTTCTCAGTCTTCCTAATGCTGCTACTCTCTCATACAGTTCCTCACGTTGTGGTGACTCCTGCCCCCAACCATAAAATTATTTTTATTGCTACTTCATAGTTGTAATTTTGCTACTTTTATGAATTGGGTGACTCCCAAAGGCATTGTGACCGACAGGTTGAGAACCGCTGTTCTACACTATTTTTACAATTGTTATGTTTGAACCCACTGTTGTAGCAACCATGTCAAACCAGCTCATTAGAATCTTCCTATTTTCAATGCTTTCGATTGTACCAAGCATAATATCCTTCTCTGGGGACTGCGCTCTCCTGATCACATAGTGAATCCTTGCTAATTAAGGAGCATTCTGGCAGTACCTTTTCCAGGACACATTTGTTTGTCCCTCTCTTAGTCCATTCGTTAGAGCCTCTTCATCCTTCCATGATGTCTCCATTAGACTTAAAGCTATTCATAATACAACATTTTAGTGTAGCTACCTGTTTACGTGTCTCTGTCTTTATCAGACTATGAACTCTGAGAGAGTAGAAGCTGTTTTATTAAGCCCTGAATTCCCAGAAACCCTTGTCCTGTCCAGTGTATGGCCTATTTGTGTTTCTAAAATTATTGGTGAAAAATCACAGTCTGAGAGAGATCCCTTTCAGTTGTTGAGTGGTCATTTAAGTCTGTTGACTTAGGGTGAGCTGTTGTTACTTCAACCTTCCCTGATATTTTGTAATGCTATTTGGTATGCAAGAACCTGGCCTCAGAACCCAATAAAAGTCACCTTCCTGCATTCTCTCTGCTTTCAGGCAAAATAAATTTTGGACAGTGAAACACTTGTTATTTTTATCACTAACCCCTCCTGGCTATAATCAGTAAAAAGCCATATACTACAGTTAACAAGGTAATAGTAAGTGAGAAGATCACTATTTCAGGCTAAACTTATGCAAGAGCAGAGAATAACCATTCAGGTGGTGAACACATCAGACTGATTGGAGGGGTCAGAAGATCAAGCTATGTTTTGCTTCTGGTGAGTGTTAGGATCAGAGAAAATCATGGACATGGAAATTTGAATGTGAGAAAAAGGGAGCATGATTAGACAAGTTACTTTGGGAAAGACAAAATGATCCTGTGCTCCTTTTAATAGCTTTGTTTCCTTCTTTAACAACACATGGACTAATGCATTTAGCCATGAAGAAACATCACTTGTATATGGAAATTATTAATCAACAACTTACTCACACCGTGGTGCACTTAGTAATGTCTGGATATGATAGTTGAAGGAACCAGTTTTAAAATTTTGAAGACAAATAAAATTTCCTGATTTTTACATATTTCTCTTTTATTTTTCCTTAAAATTTCTTCATAGAAGAATAGAAACACTTTACCATCATGCTTACATTACTTTCTCAAACTTAAAAAAATATTTTTCAAAATAAAAATAACTTGATGGTCAAATACAAAAATGCTCTGTCCCATCTCTCACCCCAAACAACAATAGTCACTGAATGATGAATTAGTGGTCTCATGTGCTGATCAGAAATGCAGTTTTTGCAAGGAGATATCCTTAAAAGAAGGATTTCTATAAGGTCAGACTCACAACAGTTCTTATTGAATATCTATCTGAATTAGACAGGATAGTATCTTGTTTTAAAAGAGCTACACATTCTATTGTGCAACTGGAGTTGAGAACAACTAATATTGATCCACTCTGCAAGAAAAACTTTTCTATTTTGGCAGATACTTTTGATGGTTCCTTAATATCAATTTTCTCCTTTTCTCTTACAAACGGCATTCTAAATTTCTTCAAAGTAATGATAAGGAACAAATATCAAAATTATAAAGGAGACTAGGCTTACTGGATAAATGTGATCTTTAAAAATACCCACCTACTCCTTTATACATTGGTATGGCCAGGTAACCCTGTGCTGGCCAGTATAAGGAAAGCACAAGTTTATTTGGTGAGATTTTAGGGATTTTACTCACATAACCAGTGCATTTTGCACATTACTTATCCCTTTTTTTGCCAGAGAGATTGGCATACTACCTGGAGGTTTAGGGCATGACTTTTGAACAGGAGGGAAGCCTCACAAATCAAGAATGAGAGAGAGTGAAATTCTTCAGGTGAACTACACTGACTCGATGTTTTCATAAGTCTACTTTCATTGAAGGCAAGTACTTTACATGGCTTTTTCTAACAAAAAGGCTGGCTCAGCCTTAAGATAACTTATTTTTAATAGGTGGACTAGATTTGGGCTGTCTGTTTTGACACATTCAGTATTCTTCACCAGCACCACAATTCCAATGCATCAGTTCTTCTACAGTCTTCTTTATTCAATGTCCAACTTACACGTGCATATGTCTTGAGTAGACAAAGTATCATGGACTGCAAGAAAGAAAAACTGATCTGTCTTGGAAGAAATGATCCTTAGAATCAAGAATTGAACACTCCCAGAGTGTTTCTTAGAAGCAAGGATGGTGAGACTTTGTTTCTTGTACTTTGGACATGTTGTCAGGAGAGACTTAGTCACTGGATAAGGACCTCAGGTTAGGTCGAGAGGTTCAGCAAAGGATAGGAAGACCCTGAAGTCAATGGACTGATACAGTGACTGCAACAATGAACTCAAGCATAGGACCAGTTGTGAGAATGGCGCTGGGTGGGGCAGTGTCTTGTTGTGTTGTGCATTGGGTGCTATGGGTCAGAACAGACTCAACAGAATCTAACAAGAACAACAACATCATTTTCACACTTACTATTTGTGAAAAATGAATCCCTATTTAGCTAGGTTTCTGTTACATGCAGTTGAATACCATCCTAATGGATTTCTGTAGAACAAAACTATGATTCTTTCTAACTTCTGCTAATTGCAGTTACTCAACCTATAATTGATATTGAGTAATTCCTTTCTTAAACATGACTGTCACACACTATATTTAACTTTTGGTTTCCATTATTAGTTATTTCTTATAACCAACATATGGGATAATTCCTATATCATGAATCATTCTGATCACCATCTTCTGTACATGTTCTAATTTGATAATGAACCATTTAAAGCATACTACCTGGAAATATTATTCTAGATGTAGTCTCCTAGAACAGTTGCATAATGCATTTGGGATCTTACAGCTATATAAACACTCTATGACTGTGCTAGTGTCTTTCATACTGCTGTAGCTGTTTTAAAAATGCTATTTCCTGCTATACTACCAACTGCTCTGAAAGAGATGACATTAGAAGGTCCTAAGTAGAGTGGTAGAATGCAATGGAAGAAATCTCAAAATCACAAAGAAGAGTAGGTTTGCTGTTTGAATAAAGACTGGAAGAACCACAAGATTATGGGCCTTAGTCACTCTGGGTCTGGGCGTAAGCTTCACCATCTGTGTAAGTCCAGGTAGATTAGAGAAACAAATCCAGGGAGACTCTCATATGTGTATAAGAAAGAACTTTATATAGAGAGCAGGCGATATTAGTTCTCAACAATATCGATGTATCCAGAAAACATTCCAGCCAAGTCCAGGGCAAGTCCATAAATCTAATATTGGTCCCTATGCCAGATGCCAATCTATAAAGTCCTCTTTAGACTAACAAGACACATTCAATGATGCCAAATGCAGGAAAGATCACAGGCCAGTGGGTGGGAGGTTTTGTGGATCCAGTGGCCTTGTAAGCATCTAAATGCTGGCTGGAGTCTCCATGTGACTTCTCCTGGGCCAAGGCTCTGGCCGCATCAGGGTAGATCCATGTGGCTTCTCCTCGGGGAAGTCTCACAGGGGGTACACTGAGAGTGTGTCTCCTGCTTCCAAGGAGGCAATATAGGGGTTCCCAGAACCCTCAGGGAAAGGTCATGTCCACGCAGAGGCCTAATTGACTGTACAATGATTGACAGGCTAGACTCGATCCTATTCACTCATCCTCCACTCAAATTGACAACAGATCGCATAACTGCCATACTTCCTGACCCAGTTTTCAGGCAAATAACAGACAGGTCTATAAGGGTAACAACAACATTAGTATGATATACTAACTCGAGAATGATCAACCATTTAAGATCAAAAGGGCAGAATTTATTCAAGTACAAAATATAGAATGGTTAATATGGGAACAGGATACACAGGGAATAGGGAAAATGATGTCACTTTAAGGAGATGGCGATCAATGAAATGAAACAAATTGTCTGTGAATTGTTGAAGGTAAACTGGCTGTGCTGTAAACCTTCACTCAAGTAAAGCTTTAAAAAACAAGACCAGGACTACCAGTCAGACAGAGGCTGATGGAGTCCCTGAGATGATGACTCTTAGTCATCCTTTGGGTCTGAACCCAAAGTTCACATTGATGGCTTGATTTTCAGCTAAATCATAGACAAACCTATATAGTAAAGTGACCAGACATCCCGCTTTTTAACAATTTAACAATGTCCTACAGTGTTTTTAAATTAAAATAAATATATCACAATACTATTTTTGTGTTCTATGAAATTTTTTGTTGCTCCATATATACCAAATTTTTAATCAAGTAGACCCCCCTCATCAAAGGGGTCCCGCTTAAAATCTGGTCACTTTACTATACAGTGGACAATAGTGGGCATTGGAAGGATGAGGAACCTATTCCTTAGAAGAAACAAGTATTTGAGATCAAAAGAGTTGATTTCTAAAAGGAAGCCCAAAAGGCAGGAAGCTTTAGGAAAGAGAGCAGGATGGGAAAAAACAGAATCAGGAAAGAAGTAGAATGAGTCATATTACACTGTGGGATTACAATTAATAGCATGGGGGAAAAGGGTATATAAGCTGTTTAATGGGAAACTGATTCACATTAAAAAGTTAAAAACAAAAGTATGCATACTATTGACTCACGTTGAGTTTGTATTCACTCTTTTTCTTAAGCATGCAAAAACATTCTCCCATTCTTGTTTACAGCTGATTCTAGTTAAATATTTATTTTTAATTCATATAATCTCACTGTGTTGGCAATCATTATTAAATGCTTTGGAACTATTTTTGAACCCTTATGAGCCATCAACATCAGTTTTGTGTCCCCTCTACATTATAAGACTAAATAAAATGGTATTGCTAAAAAAAATCATAGAAACCTTTATTTATGCAAAAAACAAACCCCTCAATATGTGAAACTACTGTTTGAAACAAATCCTTCATTCTTGGTGTATATATTCTGAGATTTTCTTTTAATTTCATTCCTCTAAAATTTCCCTGAAGAATTCTACATTCTTCAATGTAAGTACATTCAGAGTAACACAAATTGTGGGGAATTCAAGTCATGTTGTTCAAGAATCCTCAAACTTTTCAAGCAGGGCACCAGTTCATTGTCCCTCAGACCATTGGAGGGTCAGACAATAGGTAAAAAAAAAAAAAAGCAAAAGCTATGAACAAAGTCACTGAAGGTCCAGGATGATTCAGCTGCTAAGCAGGACAGGCTGAAGGGCAAAAACACCTGGAAGGTTGGATAAATGTCCTCAGTGGGCCACATGTGGCCCGCAGGGTATAGGTTGAGGACCCCAAATATTTTTTGAGTTTGAAGCACAAAATAAATCTGAAGAGGCAAGATCAGGACTGGAGGGTGAATGGATGTTTCCCAACAAAATTATCTTAGAATGCATCTTGCTACTATCTAAGAATGAACAGCTACATTGTCATGATAGAAAAAATAATAATGACTTGGTGAAACTTTACTGACCTTTTTCTCACAAATGCTGTTTTCAGTTTCTTAAAACATTTTCATAATATGATCCTGTGATGGCCCCATAGTCTGGAAGTAAATTGTTCAAAATTATCTTTGAAACCCCTCTTCCCCACTTCCAACCAAAGTCACCATAATTTTCTGTGCTGACCTTTCTGCCTTGAATTTAACTGACCCAGCAAATCCCCTCAACAGCTATTGCTTTGATTGCATCTCACTTCTGAAGACATCCCTACATGACTAAGACTCGTGTAATACTGAGAGGAAGTCTTTGTAGTCATTGATAGATCACAGGACTGGTGAGTCTAAGGTCAGTGTTTCAACCCATCATCCATTGACTTTAGAGGGATGAGGCTGACTGTTCCCATCAAGTTTTAGTCTCAGAACAAAAATCATATCAGTATGTGCCTGCTCTCTTGATGTGATCACTGAAGACAAATGGGTGCAAAGGCAAACAGAGTGAAGGAAGATGGTGGTGCCCAGCTACCAAATGATAAAGTGTCTGGAGTCTTAAAGACTTGAAGGAAAACGAGGGACCATTTAGTGCAGAAGCAGCAAAGCCCACATGGAAGAAGCACAGAAGCCTCTGTGATCATGAGGGGTTGAAGGGAGCAGGTATCCAGTATCAAAGAACAGGAAGCACATCACTGTGAATGAGGGGGAGAAAGGGTTGGGACCCAAGGCCCACTCGTGGGCAATTGGACATCCCCTTACAGAGGAACAGAGGAGTCATGGGGAGGAGAAGGGCCAGTTAAGGTGCAGTGAGGTAGCAATGAAACATACAACTTTCCTCTAGTTCTTGAAGGCTTCCTCCCCCCAACTGTCATGATCCCAACTCTACCTTACAAACCCAGGTGGACTAGAAGAGGTACAGTGGCACAGTTGGGAACTGAAAATATGAGAAACCCTGGACAGATGAGCCCCTCAGGACCAGTAGTGAAAGTGGAGTCACCAGATGGGTGGAGAGAAGCTGGGGTAGAGAGGAGAAGCCAGTCACAAGGATCTACACATAACCTCCTCTCTGGAGGATGAGCATTGAAGGAGTGGGGGAGGGGAGACATCAGCCAATGTAAGATATGACAAAATAATAATAATTTATAAAGTAAGGAGGGGTGGTAGGGCAGGGGGAGAGGAAGGGAAAGGGATAAAAAGCTGATATCAAGGGCTCAAGTGGAAAAGCAAAGACTTGGAGAATGTTGACAACAGCAGGCATGTGAAGGTGCTTGGCACAGTATATGTATGTATGTATTGTGGATAAGTGATGTACGAGCACCCAATAAAATGATTTTAAAAAATCCTATGCAAGGTGCCTATGAGTTGAAATCAACATGATGGTCCTATGTTTTATGAGCTTGGAGATGAGCCCTGGGGGGGTGGGGGTAGGGGGAGATGGGTCCAGTTGTTTAAGTGCTTTTCTGTTAATCAAATAGCCTGTAGTTCAGACTCAGCAGCAGAAGGAGAAAGACCTTTACAGTCTACATCTGAAAGATGTATGGCCTGGAGAAACTTACAAAATGGACAAACAAAACAGACTCACTATGGGGTCCATGCCGAGTCATAGTGACCCCATAAGACTGGGTCAAACCGCCCCGTGTGTTCCTGTAACTCTCTACAAGAGCAGAGAACTTCACTTTCTCTTGAGGAGTGCCTGCTGGTTCCCTACTGATAACCCTTTCCCAGTTAGCAGTCCAACCAGTGACCACTATGCCATCTATGGGCTGGTTCCATTCTGTCACAATCAGGAGGCCTTGGGTAGGGTTTGGTGTATGTGCCAGGCTAGGAGTCCTGGCAGCACAGTGGTTAAGTGCTCAGTTGTAAATCCAAAAGACTGGCGGTTGAACCCACGGGAAAAAGGTGTGGCAGTCTGTATGCAAGTTACAACCGTGGAAAGCCTGGGGACAGTTCTCCTCTCCCTTTAATGGACCCATGAGTCAAAATCCATTCCCCAGCAATGGATCTGATTTTTGAATATGCTAAGTGTTAGAGATATAAACAGCAACTAGGCAGACATCATTTTCCCACTCCATAAAACAGATAATCAGTAAAGTGTGTGGAAATTGCTGGGATTAAAAAAAAAATCATGTTTGCTATGGCATCTTCCAGAATATTCTGAATGTCAAAGGAGTCTTCAGGAAAGGCTGTTCAAGCTGAAACACAAAGGTGAGTAGATTTCACCAGAGTCAAGGGAGAACTGAGAAGGACAAGGAGACATAAAAGTACAAAGTTAAGAGAGAATAATAGAGATACAGGAAATAGAAACAGTCCACCTCAAGCTTTTTTAATTGGGGCCCAGTTCACTGTTCCTCTGGCAGTTGGAGGGCCAAACTATAGTTAAAAACAAAGAAACAAAAAAACTATGAACAAATTTATTGCGGGCCCAGGATAAGCAGGGACAGCAGTCGTGGCAAAAACACCCGGCAGGCCAGATAAATGTCCTCGGTGGGCTGCATGTGGCCCGTGGGTCGTCATAGGAGCACAGTGGGCCCAGCCAGACTGAATTTCAGTGAGACTAGGAGGACCATAAATAGACAAGGGAGATGCCCTGAGTAATTAACCAGAGGTAAGAACTTAATGGGCCTTATAATCCATGTTAAAGATAGATACTGAGGAAAATGGGTACAATGGAGGATCATGTGCCAGGACATACAATGGATATGATCAGATTGGCATTTTCCATGGTTAAAAACATTTTGGGATTATTTGAAATCATTAAAGTATCACTCCAGATGCAATGTGAGAAATAGATTGAAAGGAGATGAGATGGGAGGAAAGAGTTCTTCAGCCACAGAGGTGAGCTTATGGAGCTGGAGAGACTTGGGAATTTTCAAGAGTTAAGGAGGTAAAGCAAGAAAGATTTGGAAATGGACAGGAAGAGGGATGGGATCATAAAAAAATGAACATAGCCATATAAATATGCTTACTATGTATGTACACACTCATTCCCTTATACAAAGGTTATCGGATTTCCTAAACAAAAACACAAGGCATGGAATGAAATTGAATTCCAGCTCAACAACAAATATTATTATGACCCACAACAGAGAGTTAGACTAAAATATTATTTGATGTTTATCTGAAATTTAAATCTAGCCGAGCACCTTGCCTTGTGTTAATAACTAGCAACCCTTTAAAAAGTGTTCGGTACAAAGGGGAAATATTCTGATTAGAATCAGGTGTCTAATAGCTTATTTATTTACTTTTTAAATGGGAACTTCTCTGGCTTGGCAGGGGAATCAAGGAAGCATTCCTCTTCCTAGTACATGGGCTCATTTGGAAAATCTATACTGAGAGGTCCTGCGGGAGGGGGGAAACAAAGATCAACCCAGTTAAAAGCAGAGAGGGACGTGGCACGTGGCTCAAAAGCTTAAACGGCTCAAACGACTAAACCCCATTGTCACCTGGCCCCATCCACATTCCCCTCAACAAACATGTGCCCTAAGGCTTAAGGAGCCCCTCTCTCCTTTCTCTCTCTTCCTCGCTAGCCCTGGCTCCTAGGTGGTGTGAGCCTGCCATCCTTTCCCTGGCCCAGGTTCCCAGGTGCCCCCCTCGGTGCTGTGGACTGCAATGACTGGCAAGCGCCCTAACAGAAGGCAGCGGAGGGAGCGGGCTCGCTGACAGGCCCATTTGCTGACGCCCAGCATGTCTGCCCAGTCTCAGCAACGCAGCAGCTGGGCGTCAGGAGAAATTTCAGGATTTATCCTTCCCCTTGTAGCAGGTTTTCCGCGAGCCAGTGCGCTTCCTGCAGCGCCCACCAGACCACAAAAGCTGAGCGGGCTCCCCTGCGAGGCCTCCTGACCTGTGGAAGAACATGTAAAAGGTCGCTCGCGCCCCTCCTGATCTGCTTGTATGTATGTAAATGACTGGAAAAGTAGTTTTCGGCTTATTTCCTAAGCTTCCCGGCTTCCTGAGAAGCCTATTATTGAAACATCAGAAACTGAAAAGCAACTTCTGAGACAATGAATTAGCGGCTCAATGACTGTGTGGAGTGCTGAGTGTACTGTAACTGGCTGCATTACAAACGGGAACTCCCCTGGGATTCCGTAATCAAACACGTGGCAACAGGTTGTTTCAACAGAGTGAGCAATCAAAGGAGATTTGCAGTTAATCCAAATAGAACAGACAAGCATCCCAGAGAAGCCCAGAATGAGGGGTAGACCAGAAGAAGCTTTCTGATTTGGAGCCTTATAGTCCCTGTGAGTTCTGTGCTGCAGCAGACTCGGAGATGAAATGGGGCACACATGAGCAGGGGGACACAGGACAAGCAGCCTCCCTCAGCTGAGGGAGACAATGGCTTGGCGATGCCCAGCCAAAAAAATCATACATATACACACACACACACACACAAGAATGTCAACACGTGTGCCTTTTCCTTGGACAACAATATAAAATGAGGGAGGCAATTAATCCGCATTCATTGTTCACCTCAAAACCCTTCGTCTCCTACTGGGCTGTGCAGTGGGTGGACAGCTGGGTCCCTCACTACAAGGTCAGTCGGCCCAAACCCACTGCTTTGCTGAAAGAAAGATGAGCAGCTTTGGAAGCCCACGGCGGCAGCCCCCTTGTCTCAGAGACCGCTATGGGCTGGACTCCCCTGGATGGAAAGTTAGCGGCTGCCTTTCCAGTGAAGATGCCATTCAGTGCACCTTACTCCACGCGGCCATTTTCTGTCATGGGGAGATTGTTATTATTATGATGCTGAGCAGATTCCAGACGAAAGCAGACAAGGAAGAAAGGTTTGGCCATCTTTCAACAGGGAGCCGCCCAGGATGACAATGGGTGGGTCTTCAATCAATCATGTGGCTGGCACTAAAGGAGGCAGAGGTGTGTTCCACTGTGTGGGGGGTGTTCATGAGCAGTGGGCCTGACTCCAGGGCAGCTCAGAACAGAAACTACATATTGGGTTGCGTTAGGTGGGGAGTTGGGGAGTGAAGGACTTGAACGATGTGGCAGGTGCTCCCACGATCAGAAGCCACAGGGCCTCAGCTGGTTTGTTTTCTTGTTTGCAGTAGAAAAGAGTAGCACTAAGGCTGGAAGAAAGTGGTAACCGAGGAAAATCCAACCCACTGCTGTGGACTCAATGCGGAGTCATGGGGACCTCAGAGAGTTAGACCAAAGCTGGCATTGCGAACGGGAAGAGGAAGCCCAGGCTTTCTCCTGCAGAGCAGCTGGTTGGTTTTGCACTGCCAACCCTGTGACCCCAGCGCAGTGCACAACCGGGGCTCTTGGAAAGAAGTGGTGCCGATCAGGAGTTCAGAGAGGCAGTGAGTGGTTCTCAAGAGTGGAGCTTCTTCACTTGAAGACCTAATGTCCCATGTAGTCGGTGCATCCCCTTCGACACCCTGCTGAGAGTTGACATTTCCACCCCACCTAGGCTGAATCAAAGTCCAAGATCCTCAGTAGATTCCTAGATATCTCTAAGCGATTCCTTTTCCTTTTCTTTTTAGCTTTTCAATGACTTCTTCGTGTTGTACAACCTTAGGGGATTCTCTCTCTCTCTCTCTCTCTCTCTCTCTCTCTCTCTCTCTCTCACACACACACACACACACACACACACACACACAAATCTCCTAAATGCACATTCTGATTCTGTGTATTTGGCATGGAAATGTAAATCCTCAGCAAGGAATCAAAACTTAATGTACCTATTGGAAGCCCTGCTTAAGGCCTTCTTGGAAATATAAACTCTTCACCCTTTCCCCGACCTACTGATTCAGACATTATAGGGATGGGGTGCAGTCGTCTATAAAGTTTGAAGCTCTCTAGGTGACTGTGATGCAAGCTGAAGTTTGTGGACCTGTAGCTAATGACTTGGATGCTATATGAACTCAGTAATGGGCTTTTGTGAATATATACACATGACTGGTTCCATTTGAGATCCTGAAGCAGGACTTCACTTCCATTTTGGAAATAGTCATTCTGTTCTGACCGACCCACCCTCCAGTGCTCCTTCTACCCACATGGGGACGTGGGGGAAAGAATGTAACATTCATTAAACCTGTACTAGCACTGTATGCCAGGAACTGCTAAATGTTTTATGTGTGATATTTTATTTAATCCCTTCTACAACCTTGTAAGGTAGGTAGTGTAGATATTATTTTACGGCTGAGAAAATGTGGGCTCAGAAAGGCCAAGTGACCCAGGCCTGTGCGTTTCTCCCACTGTGCCCTCTCCCCTGGCACTTTGTCCCCAGACAACTTTGGGTGCTACCTACACAGAACAGCTGCCAGACTGGCAGGTCCCCAGGTCTCCATTTGCATCCCTCCCCCACTTCACCAGACTCCTTGCCTAATGTTAATTTCCCACCTGAGTACTGAGTACTTTATAAATAGCAAATCTAAAATGAGTTTTCTACCAGCGATCATTAGCTCCCTTGACATCCATTAAACATTCTCGCAAGCAGAGTGAAGTGACAAAAGGGATTGATTTTTACAGTAGGCTTAATAGGGAAAAAGAAAGAAAGGTGTTGACAAGTCTTTTTTTTTTTTTTTTGGTCCTGATATCAGGAGAAATTTGAAATCAGTCAAATGACTTGTTTGAAAAAAAAGGAGGGCTCGGTTGGGATGGGAGGAAGGACGGTGGGGAACAGAAGTAGGTTTCCCAGCACTCTGCCAGCGCTATCTGCCTCCACGACGGGTACACATAAAGTTAGCTACCCAGTGCCGGGCACCAAGATGCATGTGTCAGGGGTAATGCTTCACAAGCTATAGGATCTGAGTTGGGAAGGGTGGGCATGGGGGCTGGGGGAGGAAACAGGCGGTTAGGAGAGACGAAAAAATAACCAATCTTCTGTGGAAACTACTACAAACAAAAAGGCGATGCAAATAGTTGGAATCCAGAGAAGGCTGCCATATGATGCACTGTAGCTGAAAATTTAACTTTGATTTCAATTTTCATATTTGTCAGCAATAATTAGATTCAATAAATGTTTTGCCACTGTTCTAAAATACTAATAAGTAGAAGTCTTTGTAGTGTGGCTAATGGAGTCTCTTTTTTTTTCCTAGTGGTCTAGAAAAATTCCATTAAAGTGAAAAGTCATACTATATTACAGTGCTTCAATATACATCGACTCTGCTGCCACGGTAATATCATCACCTGAGACTGAAGCCCTCTGCCTAAGCACAGAGCCATTGGCAGGGAAGGGGGTTTGGGTTTAATATGCTGCAGCTGTCTATCAGTTCTGACCTGGAGAAACCTCCCTGGTTCATGAGTCGGTGTGGGGAGCCAGCAAGATGGAGAGGGGAAAGGAAAGGCAAATTCAATAAAGCAGTGTCCTTTGAAGAATGAGATTTTATAAGCACCGCCTTCTGAAGCGGGAGAAGAGGGGGTGGGAGCAGTGGAGGGCCTGGCAGGTGCCCGCCCCTTGCTGGGAAATAACATTTCTGCGGGGTCAGGGGATGAAGTTCCCTTCTATCACTGACCTTCTGCACATCTTGTGGTTCATGCTAAGTTCCCAGCCAGCAGGAACTCCTCCTCCTCCTCCCAATCCTCACTCTTACAAGAAAGGCTAAGTTCTCTGAGTTCTGGATTTGATGAACAGGTGTCAGGTATGCTGTTTTCCAACATATTTTCCTGCCATCTCTAAGTTTCCTGGCAGTTTCCTGCAGGCCAGCACACGTGGAGGTTGGGACAAATGAGGATATGTAAACAGTTACGTATACCACACCCCGTGAGGTGCAAAAGGGGAGTACTCAGCTGCTCCCAGAGAGGTGGATCATTTGAATCTCCATTTGGAAGAGAGGCTCCATGATATACTTCAAAAAATCCAGCCATTCAGAAGCCCAGGGAGAAGCATGTTGTACTTCAACATAGATGGGTTTGCGTGAATCTGAGGCGACTCCATCACGATTTTATTTTTTTCCAGTAATTTTATTGGTGGCTCTTGCAGCTCTTATAACTTTCAATATGTCCTCTGTATCAAGAATATTTGCACACATGTTGCCATATTCATTTCCAAATATTTTCTACTCGAGCCCTAGGTATAAGCTCCTCTTTCCCCCTCCTTTTTTTAAAAAAAATATAGATTGTATTGGGGGCTCTTACAGCTCTTACAACATTGAATGCATCATTCGTATTAAGCACCCTTGTACACATGTTGCCACATTCATTTCCAAACATTTTCTACTTGAGCCCCTAGTATACACTCCTCTTTCCCCCTTTCCTCTAGTTCTTTTTTCAAATTCCAGCTCCCCATATTTCCCCTCCTCCCTTCTCCTCCCCCATGAAATCATAATAATTTACAAATTGTTATTACCTCTTCATATCATACACTGTTCAATGTGTTACCTGACCCCTCCCCCCCGCTGTCTGCACCCCAGAGAGGAGATCACATGTAGATCCCTGAAATTAGTTCCCCCTTTCTACTCTACCATCCCTCCACCCTACCAGTGTCACCACTCCCGCCACTAGTCCCAAGGGATTATCTATCCTAAATTCCCCATGTTTCCGACTCCAGTATACATCCCCTGGTCTAGTTGAATCTGTCTGGTAGAATTGGGATCATGATAGTTGGTGGGAGGAAGCATTTGAGAACCAAAGGAAAGTTGCACATTTCATTGCGACTACACTGTACCTAAACTGGCTCATCTCCTCACCGCCACCCTTCTGTAAGAGGATGTCACTTCACTTATTGATGGGCTTTGGGTCCCCAATCTGAACTCCCCTCATTTATAATGATAAAATTTTAATTTTTAAAATACCTACACTTTCCGGAGAATGGATGTGGGTGCCTAGGGTGCCTCTACCTCCCGCTCCTCTACTTTAGACAACACAACCTCCAATTCTGAATTGTCATATGCTGGCTTATGTGAATGGGCACCCATCTCTTTAGAACATGCTCTCCAAAGTATCCTGCTTCCATAGAGCATCCCTTGAGTCTGATCCCTGTGAAGTTCATGAACGACGGAAGGATTCTCGTGGCATTTCTAATATCTGAAGTGAAATGAAAACCTGAGCTGTCAGTTATCAGTCCTCCATACTGTAAAAAATAAAAGAAAGAAAGAAAGCCTATGCGATCCCATCTGCCCAATATGCCCTCCTTTACAATAAATTATATTTTATCTGACTGGCGATCAAATAGCTTGGTATGTGCTATGTAGAAATTATACTTGGGAGGTGACACAGGAAGGTGCTAGGTAGGTAGAGAAAGCCTAGCCAGGATGAAAAAGTCAACTTAAACTGCAAATTGCACAAAACATAGTAGCTAATGGAGAGTTAAGTCCATGTCATGAATGCAGGGTAGCTCCCTTCTGCAGGCAATGCTCTCTTCGGGGCCTTTGCCCACCCCCCTCCTTCCCAAAAGAAGAAAGCCTTTCCCTTTGGTCCTTGTGCTTCCTTCCTCCCTTTCTCCCTGCCAGTCACTACTGAGCCGTGGCCTCCCCCTCCCTCCCTGGTGGCATGTGCCAGATCTTATCCCTGGACAACACTTGAGGATGAAAGAAGGCAGGGGATATTAAATCCACCAGTGATATGCGTGGCAATTGGGAGAGGCTTTTGTTGTGTCATTTCCTACCTCCTTCAGCCTATTAAGCAAACAAAAGTGCTTGTGGAATGAGAAATGTAAATGGCCAATGCAAGCCGATTAATCCTAGATGTACAATTCCATTAATAAGGCCGCTTTTTAATAGGTGGCTCCGGCAGCAGCAGCAGGCAGGCCAGGAATTGATGCATTCTCTGTAATTGTATTGCAACTAATAGGATATGAGGAAAATCGCAGTGGAGAACCAGGTCTTTCAACAGCATTTTCCAATCAGCTGAAATAATGACTTGCAGTGGAAAGCCTTGAAATGTAACGGCACTTAAAAAGAAAAAAAGACATCATACAGAGAAGTCCATTATTCTAAATCCGAAGTTGGTATCTCTGTCTTTCATTTCTTTTCTGCTCCATACAATCCACCTCCCTATCAAGCAGTCACAATCTTTCTTTCTCTCTGCCCCCTGCTTCTTTATCTCTTCTCCATCAATTACAAGCAGTAGTGAGAGGCCAGAGGAGTTATCATCGGTGGATAGACACCCAGGTAGATGAGCCCATTCTGGTAGGCAGTCTTTTATTGAGTACCAGCACCACTGATCAGGCTGAGACAACTTTTCTACCTACTTGGAACGTTATAGCCATGGCGGGAGCAAAGGAACCATTGGAACTATGAAATAAATAGGATCACCATGAGTTGAAATCGACTTGATGACAATAGGTTTGCTGGCTACCTGTTTGGAAATCAAGGTAATAAGTAAAGACTGTGTGGTGTAATAGACAGGATTGGAAGGAATCTGGTATTGCTTTGTAAACTCTATTGTTGGGGGACTCTGGACTTCTCTCTGGATCCTCAAAGGAAGAGCCATTTCCACTTGGAAAGGTATGACATCTGATGAGGTTCCAATGAGCAGGCTGGGGGGAAATACAACACTATAGCGTCCTACATCAAAGCAAGCATTCCAGGAAGGGTGGTAGGTCCTACAAAAATTCATTATTTAATTCTCCATCTGCAGACAGCTCTGTGGGAACCAGGTCCTTCAGAATTAACCTCAGCTTTGGAAACGAGGCCTGCCAGTGCCTTTGTATTCATTGATAAATCCATTGAATTTTCTGTCTGTTCCTCATTCTCCAAATATGCACAGGCATGTACAAGGGGGTTGCTATATACTGTTCATTAGGACCCCACCGATGGGAGTTGACAGCTTGCTAAACATGAAAATAGGGTACAAGCCACTCTTGTGATGGTGAGACCAGGTAAGTAGGTGTGTGGAATCCTAGCAAGGTAGGCATCGATGACCTCAGTACGACCAAGAAAGAAGAGTTGGGGTCTGACCTATCCTTCAGAGCTCAAGCCCTGGGTTGAAACCCTCCTAAACCAGGGACTGGCAAAACGAGGTCCATGAGCCCTATGTGGATCTTTTGGCATGTACATTTGGCTGTGACATAAAACTGAAAATAAAAGTAAAGCTGTCATAGTTTCATTGATAACATCTTACAGGATATTATTCAGAAAATATATTTATTTTGAAAATATATTTAGGACTTCTGAATAATTTGTAAATTGCTGTCAGAGGTAGGATTGTCTTTTCCATGCCAAAGACCAAGGACCCCTGTCCTAGGACCAAGGAGACAGGGAAAGGTTAGAGTACCAGAGGTGACAGGAGAGGACAAGAAGCAGTGGCCGACAAATGGAAGCAGGAAAGGAGCAGAAAGACTTGCGATTACATGGTGACGGTAAGTCCGGTGGCTGTAGTGGATGAACAGATCCACAGAGGGGGAGCTAAAGGCCTTCAGGCAGAAGGAGGCTTGTAGGCAGAAGGGGGTGCCGTTGAGCACTTTTCTTCAGAACTAAAAGAGGGTCATTGCACTTGACCAAGGAGGACAGAGTCACCATCCAAGGGGGGTTGTCTTCAGTGAGATTAGAAGATGAGCCTTACTGTGTTTAGAGGAGCTGAGCAAGCTGTCCTGCACTGAAGGAGGGAAATGCTGCTTATGCTAGTAAATTCTGCTTCTACTTTGAAGCCTGTTGATCCTAATTCTGAGTTAAGAATTTCTTTCTTGTCTAGTAGACCCCATAATGGTGAATATGACCTGTGAGCTCTGTGTTGCCATTGTAACGGATTCCTGAAGACAGCAGACAAGTAGAAAGCAATGGCTGCTATCAGAATGGGGGAAAAGATGAGAGAAGAGGTAGTTTTTCACTTTTACCACATAGGATTTCATCTTTGGCTAATATGACTCTTGCACCTCTCTCCTACCCCTTGTGAAGTTAGACACACAGGTATGACCCACACCCTTTTTACAGTAGCAGTGGATGGCTGAGCCCTCTGCATGGACTGTGGGAGGCGGGATTGCTGTTGTTTATTTGCCATGGCTGGTAAGAGCCCCGGATGCATGGTCCTCTGCCAGAGACATTCTCTCTTGCCTGCTCACCTTTCCCTGTCACTAAGAGTCTCTCTCCTGCCCATTTGTATGCGAACTCTGACCCTTCCTTAGTGGCAGGCTGGAAAGTAAATATAAGAAGAAAAGGCAAAGCATATTTCAATTGAAATCCCCAAGGAAACTGATGTGATTGCTGTACAGAAATGGTTCCAATAAGGGCAGAAAGGAATATTGCTTTTATAGCTTTTGAGATATAAAACATTTAGAAAATGTGATTGACTGGCAGGGTCTAAATTATCATTTATTTCATTCCCTCGACTCTCACCCTATCTTTCTCCTCACAACATACGGGCAGATACGTACATGCAAACTCCCCACCCCCCTCCACCCTCCCGCCAATTTGCTTTTCCTTTCTTCTCCTCTCTTGAAGACCTGGATTTATCATCATTCAGTTAAGGAGGAGAACTCCTGTGGCTATTTATAATTAATGCTCAGAAACCTGCCAATCCATTTAATGACACTAGCAGGTCATGCCCCCCTTATAGCTCTCCATTAATCATCATTAGAACAGCTCTGAGTTTTTACATTCTTTTTAAATGTTAATTCACTTCTGTAATACTCCTTTTAGTTAAAACTGTAAAGGGGGAAGAGGCTGGGGCTCTGTGCCATAGCATTGCCTGCCCCTCAGGAGAACGGCGTGGTGTGTCCCATAAAGCCCGGCTGCTTTTCTCTACTCTATTGTTTTCTACCTCCAGCTCTCTTACCAGATGCTAACTGAATGTGTCCCTTGATTGAAAAGGAAAATGCTCAGTGGCTTAACGTCCTGGGGAGTAAACACACGCTGACAGCTTTGGATCCTCTAGGAGCTCAAATTACTTAGTGTGACAAGTTATGACTCAATGGCGAGATGTTCTGATGAAGCCAGTGTCCACATTGAGGGCGAGACACAGGGAGGGATGCACAGGAACATGGAGTCTAGAATTAGTCATAGGATTTTTTAAAAAATCACTTTATTGGGGGCTTCTACATCGTTTTACACAGTACATAAATAAGCATACTGTGTCAAGCACCCTCATATGTCCACTTCTATTATTGTTCTCCTATCATCCGCTTTTCCCCTTAAGCCCCTAGTATCGGCTTTTCCATTCCTTCTCCTCTTCCCTTGCTCTCCTGCAGATAAACATTAGACCATTTACCTGAGAAGAGACCACAGCCACACAGAAGAAGCACAACAGCCAGCGTGGTCAGATGGTGGTGAAAGTGGTGAGAGGTCTAGGCAATAGACATCAAATGGGGGGGGGGGAACAAAACAAACATGTATCACTGTGTGCACACATCCCCAAGGTACCCATTGAGGACATGTAGGAGCATGAGCAAGGGTGATGAAGAAAGCAGATGGGCCCAGCTATCAAAAGATACAGTCGTAGGATTTTAACAACACTTGGAAATATGTTATAGATGAGGGGGCAGGAGAGCCTCATGCAGAGTTCTGTCTCTTCAGCTTGATATTCAGCTACTAGGCAGACGTTTGCCAGTGATGGGCCATAGGCTTTGAAGCTCAACGTTTGACCCCTCCCTCAAGCTCCTTACCAATAAGACTGGACCCCTGCCTGTTCTACATGAATACAGAGGGTCACACAATAACAAGAAAGTGAGGGTGAGATCGTAAACTTTAAAGACTGATAAGTAATATAATGCAGTCACTGACCACACCCAACTCTTCACACTGAAGCAGTGGTAGCCTCTTTGTTACATTTATATTTTATTTCTCACACAAGGAAAATAGATTGTGAATCACCAATCTGTGGTACATGCTAGAATGTTAAATTGGAGATTAACACACAAAAGAAAACAAATACATAAATTCTTAAGTAAGTCAAAGCAGTCTCTGTCGAGTTGAAACCACATCGTGGCAGCTGCTGTGTCAAAGTCGAACTGCTTCCTCAGGATGCCAATGGCTGATGATTTGAAAGAAGATCTTGCCAGGCTTTTGCTCGGAACCATGTTTGGGTTTTTAGTAGCAGCTAAGTATGCAAACCGCATTGCCCATTAAAAATGTTCATTACCATCAAAGTGATACCAACTCCTATAACAACAACATTAAGAAACCAAAAGGTCATAGAAGAAAAGAGGAAAGAAAAAAAATAGGTGACGGATGAAATTCTGCAACTTGCTCCCTGGCACAGAGTAACTACAGTGAATGGAAGAAATGGTGAAGTGAAACGTCTGAACAGGAGTTTTAAAAGGGAAACTTGAGAATACAAAGTATTTATTAATGGAATCTGCAAGCATGTGCACATAGATAACTTAAAGGAAAAAACATAGTTGGCATTTTTGAAGCTAAAATAACTAAAGAGAAGTCAAGCCTGGGACTATACTATTAAAGCATTCCATAAGCAAAATATTGAACAATGCTGGAGCATAGGCGCTTACCAAAAATAATTGGTCAATGTTCCACAATACCAAGAGATAATGTATGATAAAGAGCCACTTGTGTTGAAGGTAGAAGTTCAAACTGCCATGACAGTCTTAGTATACAACAAGGCACCAGGAATTGAGAGAAGAGAATTTACTGTCTGCACAAATGCATGCTACATTGGAGGTCTTCACTTACCCATGCCAAGTAATCGAGAGGACAACTACCTGACAGACAAATGGAAATGAGTTGATATTTGTGCCCATTTAAAAAAATCTAAACAACACAATGTGGACATTATTGAATAATATCAGTAATATCACACAAGGCCAAATTTGCTGAAGACCATTTAGTACATCAACAGAGAACTGTCAAACTCAAACGGGATTCAGAAGAGGACATGGAACAAGAGATATTGTTGATGTCACTTGGCTCATAGCTGAAAGAAGATGTTATCTTTAAGATGCCAACCTGTTTTGTTGATTATGGAAAGACATTAGTGTGAATGATAGCAAATTATGGATAATATTAAGAGGAATGAGGATTCCAGAACACATAACTTTTCTCATGTAGAAGCTTTCTATAGACCAAGAGGCAACTATTTGAATGGAAGAGGTTATGAAATATTTTGAAATGGGGAAAAGTATGCATCAAGCTTGTACTTTTTCACATGTGTGCATAGTACATTTAAATAATCTGACAGACTGGTCTATGTGAAGAAGAATATGGCATCAGACTGGGAGGAAGACTCATTAATCTCATTAATAACCTGACATAGGCAGACAATATTATTCTGGCTTGCTAAAAGTGAAGAAAACTTGAAACACTTACTGATAAAGGCCAACTAGTATAGCCTTCAGTATAGATCATACCTCAACTTGAAGAAAAAAAAATCCATACAACTGGGCCCATAAACAACATCAAAATAATGGAGAAACGATTCAAGCAGTCAAAGATCTCATTTTTGGATAGTCAATCGATGTACCCCAAAGCAGCAATCAAGAAATCAAATGAAATATTGTGTTGGACAAATCTGAGGGCAAAAAATACCACCCTTTTTATGGTGTTAAAAAGAAAATATGTCTATTTGAAGACCAAGGTGCTGGTAACCCAAGGCATGGTAGTTTACATCATATCATATGCATGGGAAATCTGGTAAATGAATAAAGAAAACTAAATAAAATGTGATGCCTTTTATTTCTGGTGTTGGTAAAGACTGTTAAATAGGCAAAGAACTTCAAAAGAGCAACCATCTTTTTTTCGGATGAAGTGCAGCCTGAAGTCTCCTAGGTTGGGCCTCCTACTTCCACCACCTGAGGGCAGTGATTCCTAAAAAAAAAAAAAAAAAAATTAGAAATAAAAATGGTAGGAGCTTTGTCTCATGCACTTTCAGCATGTTATCAAGAAAGACCCTGGACCAGGATACTCTGCTTGGTAAAACAGAAGGTCAGTGTAAAAGAGGAAGACTCTCAAAGTGTTGGAATGTGGTTGCAACAATGGAGTCACGCAGCGACAGTTGCAAGGGTGGTGTAACCAGCAGAGTTTCAGTAGGGGTGTACACTGGGTCACTAGGAGTCAAAAATGACTCCATGTCACTTAACAACAAACAAAAGCAGGACAGAGTAGAACTGAGTCCAGTCTGTCTATCTTCTTAGAAAGACACAGCTACAGCTTACTCACACAAAGGTTGATGGGTTTAACCTGCTCAGTTTGGGTTACCAGTAGAATATTTTACCACTGCACTAAATTCAGAGTTATGAAAAGAACTTGAAGAAAAACCAAGCTGATTTTTATCAGAGCAATTCTGAACACTTCTCGTCTGTTATACTCGTTTTCATTAGCTTGTACAGCTATTTAGAAGAAGCTTGTACTCAGTAAACCCTGTGCCTTTATTTCTTGTCTGTGAATTTCCCTAAAGGGTCATGTCAGTGATCTGAGCCAAATTGGAAGGAACTTGTCCCTTTGCCAATCTTAAAGACTCTGTCCTATCAAGTGATATGCCCTCAACTTTAAAGCCCTGATGACAGAGTGGCTACAAGTTGAGCTGCTAACTGTGAAGTTAAGGGTTCACAACCACTAGCCACTCTTTCAGAGAAAGACAATCTAACAACAGCAACAAAAATATGCAGGAATACAGAGACCATGTACTTAATTCACTTTTTAATAAAATTTGCTGGCTGTTTTCTCTTGAAGTCACAGCTAGTTGTGTTGGGCATTTAGAACCCCGCACTTGAACTTAGTTTCAAGGAGATTTCAGACTCTTACATTAAGCTGAGATGAACACTCAGAGTGATTGCCATTTATTTTCTCATAGTAATTCTCCAAACAGGATCACTCCATTGTACACCTCAGCCAGTGTCTAGTCTAAGGTGTACACCATTTGTACTTAGCAGGTGTAGGGGTCAAAATCATAGGTCTTGTATTGAAATCCAAAATTTTGTTTAATGTGACTTCATTTTACTTTCCCCAAGTCTCTAGCTTTACTGGGTGAGCCTGAAGTGGATTACCTCATAAGCACTACCAGCTACTCTGTTTGTATGAATCATAACTCGTGTCCTATGGAGGGAAATCCCTTGTCTAGGCTACTTTCCTGTGGTGCTGAAGTTCATCTTGATGAATAATGGGCTTCTGATATAAAAATGACCATCTGAAAGGGTTTTCAGAAAAGTTCACTGAGCTACATTTTGTTCTTTTTAATTTTTCTGCCTCTTTGGTCATAGTTTCAACTTCTTAAAGGGGCAGCCAGACCTTTTCCCTTGCCTGCAAAGCATTGCTGACACTCTAAGTAGACACACATCCCCAAGCCAGGCTTTGGCCATCTGTTCTGCTCTTCACTTGAGAATGCAATAAAATCTGCTTGACAATTATGTCAGTACAGAGGGCAAAGAGGCCTGCATGTCAAAAAGCTGTGCAAAATGCATTCTTCTAAAGGTTCCACCAAGAATATTTCCATCAAAATATTTCTAACATCAAATAAAGTATTGTATCTTCTGCCTCTTTCTCATCCAGCTACATTTCTATATTAATGGATGTGTGTTCATTCTTGCTTGGTACTGAGTTAACAAGAGTAAGGCCTTATAATTGTGCCCTGCTTTACATATTGCAAGGGCTAACTTTCAAAAATCTTTTATGATATCTTTCAATCTTCATCAGCGTAGTCAGAGTTTAGGATTGAAGGACCTTAGAAAACATTCATCCCAACTCTCTGAACTGATTACTTCTTATGTATTTTTCTTAGTTTAAGTAGGAAATTTATATTAAGGATAATTTGGAAATCATACAAAATTAACTTTAAAACCATGTAAAATTACTCATGCAAAAGTACATTTACTGTATTTCCTTCCAATTTCATCTTGCATTCTGCCACGGATTTTATTATATAGTTATAATCAAATCATGTATATCTCATACATTTTTCCTTTAAGAATAAATTGGAAGTAATTATCTATGCTGTTTAATAGTATTAGTGAACATTGTCTTAATTGGCTTTATGATGTTATGTCCAATAAATGTACAATATCATTACTCTATGTTTGGACATTTATATTGCTCCATTTTTGGCTGCTATAAATAATGTTTCTATGAATGTTTCCATGAATATAGCTGTATCTAGTTTACAGATGCTTCCTTAGACCAGGTCAGTAGAAAGCCAATGCTCTTGTTTTATTCGTGGTAAAATTGAAGCACAGAAAAAGGAGGTGACTCCAGCTTCCACAGTCAGTTAAAATAACAACAGGCAGACCACATCAGGTCTCTGTCACCTAGTTCTGTATGAACTAGACGTTCTACAAATTCAGAAGTTCTAGACAAAAATGTTCTGGGCTTCCACAGAAAAGTTATTTTATTTTTAGTATCCAATCCTTGAGGGAAAAAAAGATTGCAGTAAAATCATCCACAAATTCTGTAATAGAATTAAACAGTGGAACGATCAATTAAATACAGCTGCCACTCTATGAACTTAAAAATAGCACAAATAGTATAAACTGAGAAGTATTTGTTACATCCTCAGGCAATAGTTATTATTCATATGAAATCTAAAGGTCTTTTAAAAGCTCTTCCCTATTTTCTACCTCCCACCCCACCGTCTGGACTATTGTCTGTCAAGAAAAAGCCATCTTTAATTGGTGGCTGGTACATAGCCCCCAGTTTCCAGTAGAGTTAGTGTGGTTTCCAGTAGAGTTACTGACTGTGCCGAATGTCGGGAGCTAGCTGAGATGGTCCTGTGGAAATTGCATGGACAGTCTTCAGGACTTTCAAGTCTGAAAGAAATTTCTCTCCAATAGGAAAGTCCTAATGGAAAAATGGAAAGGAAAATAATGGGATTTCCCCAAATATTCTATCCTCTATATTATTTTTGTTAATTTTATTTTTTAAATATTAGTTCTCCAATGAAATGAAAGCTATGCTATTATCACTTTATAAATGAGAAGGCTGAGTTGAATAGAAGTTATGTTAACACAGTCACTTAGTGATCATTGGGAATCTTAATTGAAACATCATGACATGGGACCTCTGTTACTATCTCACCCTGGCACATGTGTACTCCTTTTACCTATTGTCTTCAAGACTCTGAGAAGAGGACTGCAGCCTATTATGATCCTTCTGTGTTCAATTTCGTTTTCTTGTTTCTCCAGAAACCAGTGAAGGGGAGAGAAATAGAGAGTGACTGTGGCACCCTGCTCTTGACTTTGTGGTAGACCAGAGTCACTGAGGTAGCTCTTTATCAAGCATGGATAGAGAGCCAGGCTCCAGTGCAGCATCTTCTCTTGACCACGGGCTCTGTTGCTAGGACAGGACAAGAAAGAGTACTGTGGGCAGATCAGTATTGCAGTATTATATTCAATCATATTCACATGAAATGGCCAATAGCCAAACATTTTGATGTATGTCATCATTAGGCTTTCGTAAGACTGAACCTAGTGCATTTGCTGCAGATGACCTGGTTTGCTTAGCTCATCTAGACTTTAGTTTATAGGATGTTGCCCTAATGGGGTCTGAAGAGATGGCTACCTCACTGTCCTGGTCAACCCTGTTCAACATCAAGAAGCTCAAAAGGGACACAGTAAATCTGAGAGTACACTAGGATGTGAAGGCTGTCAATGAAAAGTTTGGACTGGACTTATCCCTTCTCCCTAAGCTCCAGTCATGTCCCATTAGTGTTTTCACTCGTTGCGACTGGAAACTGCTACTCAGCTTCTCTTCTAACCAGTTTTTGTGAGGATGTAGTCATGGCTCTTCAGCTCCTTAGGCTGCAGACCAGGATCCCTTGTTGAAATGTGAATTTCCGAGGGTCTCCATCGACCAATTCCAAAATATTTGTGCACAGCATCTCATTCCAGTGATACAGAGTCAGTCAAGAGGACTCCTTGTGGTGTAGTGGCTGCACATTGAACTGTGACTTGTGTGGTCAGCAGTTTGAAACCAACAGCAACTTCACTGGGTAAAGAGTGTGAGGGGCTCTGTACACCCCTCATGAACAGTTACAGGCTTGGAAATCCACAGGGCGTCACTATGAGTTGGCACTGACTGGATGGTGTGAGGATAATTGAGCGGGTGGGGTTGGGCAGGAGGCAATCAGTCAAGATGATGGGATCCCAACCCAGAGAGATCTTGGTTTGAACCCTGACTTATCATGTGACCTTGAAAAACGTATTCCCTCTAAGTCATATTAAGTATAAAATGTTCATGTGATTAAATTTCAGGATAACTGTCTTCTGCTCTGTTCTTTTTTTAAATTTGATAAACTGGGCTTCACACCATAAAGGCAGACTTTATGAATGGCATTATTAATGGTATGGACTCAATGTCAAATTTTAAAATAATATCATTAATATTACATGCAAACAAACTTTTTCTGAAGGTAATCAGCAAATGACTGCAATCATATCTCAACAGGAAGCTGTCAAAAATTCAAACTAACTTTAGGAGAGAATATGGACTAAGGGATATCCCTGCTGGATGCACTAGGCTAACAACAGAAAATACCAAAAAATGTTTGTCTGTGTTTTACAGGTGACAAAAAGACATTCAAATGTGTGCATCATAACAAATTCTGGGGATATTGAGAAGAGTGAGACATTCAGATAATTTCGTTGTGTTCATGCAGAACATGGACATAGGTCAAGAGTCAGTCTTTGAACAGAAACACGCATGCTTTAATATTGGAAAGAGTGTGCATCAGGGTTTTATGTGTAATTGAAACTGGACTAACTGAAGTAGAACGTAGCAACAAGAATATTTCTGCTTGCTTAAAGTGAAGATGACTTAAAGTTCTTTTTGGATGAAGACCAAAGGCTACCATCTTTGGAATGATCACATTTCACCTGAACATAATGGAAGTGAAATCTTTCCAACTTGTTTAACAGGCAACATCATAATAAATGGGGAAAATATTGAAGTAGCCAAGGAATTCATTTTACTTGGTTCATCAATTGACATTCATGGAAGCAGAAGTCAAGAAATTAATTGATATATTACATTTGGCAAATCTGCTGCAAAAAGCATCTTTAAGATCTTAACACAATAGAGATGTCATTTTGCTGACTAAGATCATGTCATGGGCTGATTTTAGAAGTATTTTAACAGGCCTTTGATCTTAATCTGGAAGCTCTTCTGTGACTTATCTACCATGGGTGCTCCTGCCAGTAGTTAAAATTCCAGTGTCATTTTCCTTACATCGAGGCAGTATGTGAGCCAGCATAAGCGAACTGACAGCTGAGCAGTAAAAGAATAATATTAAAACCTTTGGAATCTCAAAAAGCCAAAAACTAGTGCTCAGATGAGTCTTTTGTTTTAAAAAAATCCTAAAGGCAATTACTTACTATAGTTCAAGCCCTGTCATTGATCATTATAAGAACCTAATACACATTCCTTTTATTTGGGCCCTTCAGTGGTGGCTACTTCCCCTGCTCCATCTGCAGATGAATGTCTTTTCTGTTCACCAGTACCCTTCTGCTTCCTGAAGACATTGACCCTTCAGAAAAAAAAAAAAAACATGGAACATTTAAGAACTGAAAATTTGGAATAGTTATCATCAGAATCTTCTTTGATGCTCCCTAATTATCCTTATTACCATTTAAGCCAATTTAATGGATATATATACACACATATTTATTATTATTTATACTAGGAGTTTCACATAAAGAAGGATTAAATTTTGACTAATGACCACTCCTGTGTCTCCCACCTTGGGATGCAGAATGGACTGTTCAGTCATCAATGTTTTGACAGAGGATACCTTTCTACTTTTAAACTATGTGATTTACCAGCTTGAAATATCTCCAAGAAGATTTCTGAGTGTTTGCTAACTTTGGGAAGGCAGGTGGCAGGACTTAGCCAGAAACATGAGCGCATCTGTCTTCATAGAGATCTAAGCATAGATTATATTCTGAGGGTAATATTATGGGTGAATGACCACAAAAGCTGCTTTTCACATCATAACCTCAATGAGTGAAATCCTCTGTTCATGTTTGACTATCATTGTGATCCTTGTTACAGTGTTCATTTCCACACAAATTATCTGAAAACAATGGCTAATGGAGACCGCTTCTTTGCTCCCCAAAGGGAAACTATCAGAATCTAAAGAGCAAAACCAAATGTTGGGTTATCCACTTCACTCCATGGACAAACACACTTAGGCAGATGAGCTTTGAGGGAAAGATGAAAGAAATAAGAAACTTAGAAACAAATGTAATTCCGTAAATACCCATAGTTGATAAGACCACATTAATGGAGATTTTATAAGAGAAGCATAAGCTAACAAATAGTTTCAGTTCATGGGAATACATGTAGATAGTCACTAGGATGGGATGATATTCAGAAACATCCATGAAATGGACAAAAGGTGGCAAAATGGAGTTTAAAACACAGCATACACGGGGGAGCAAAAATATAAACCATGTGGGGAATCCTGGTCCATTTTGGTACAATCATACCTCGATGAGAACCTATATTATACTTCTGTAGTAGTGCCTCCCCCCAAAAAAAAAGACCAATGATAATGATTAGAAGGTCATTAGGCCTATAAGAAAAGACACAAATAAATAGTGTTGTTCAGCAGAATAAATTTAAAGGGTGACTTCATATAAGTTCATAATTAAAATAAAGGGCATTCCATATGGTTGACAGGCAGCTGCTTTTCATTAGGCTTTAGGGACTAAAGAAGGTGAAACCTAATTTACTTGTAGGAGGAAAAGCTTAGACTGCATAAAAGGAAAAGTCAACTAATCCATTTGCACTCTTCCAGAAGAGGAGATAGTCCTGGGCTCTCACTGGATGTTGAGAAGAGAGATTTCTAGGACCATCTTCAGATCGGTCCTCCTCCTCACTACACATTGTCCCTGTTTCTGCCATCGTAAACAATAAGGCATGATTATTGCTCAGGGGGACAAACTGCTCTCTCTGGCCTAGAGTCAATGCTGATGCTCAGCGACCTCCTGTGGCTTGCTGAGGCTCTTTCCTTTCTCCAGCAAAGTTGCTTGTGATGTTGGACTACTGACCATGCGGATTGCTGCCCAAGTCAGAACCACCACCTGGCCAGGGGCTCTCCCTTTTTTCAAAGGTCCCAGCACCTTACTGAAGTCATTGATCCTCTTCTGTTTCACTCCATTACTTATTGTGAATTATTTGGCCCTAAAATCACTGCTTTGCGAACGCCTTAAACATCTTTTATCTCTTTCCTCCCACTTCTTTTTCTTGACAAAATATTCTCTGTCTAAAATGACCTGATTTTTCTGACCCTTGATCTACAGAGCTAGATATTACTGAAAAACAAAAGCGTAGTCTAGTTTCATTGTACTATCCCTCAGAGTAACAATTCTAAAATGGTTATTAAACACAGCTTATAGAACTTACTTGATATTCTCTTTGGGGACATCACTTTGGGACTTTCTCCCCCTCTTTGAGAGTATATAATCCAAAAAACAAAAACAAACTCCCCAACTTCCAATTTAAGTCAACAGCTCATATTTTATTGAGAAAATAGAAGCAATCATAAACTATCCTAGATAAATCTTCCAATAAATTGGACTCTCACTTGTAGACACATGCTTCACTCTTACTTACTATTCATTTATTTATTTATTATCTTTTCATTCTTATTATACTGGAGAACATACCCATTCGCACTTCCGAGTTTGGTTTCTCTATTTATGCTCTGGAGCTTCTCCTCTCTCTCAAGGGTTGCACTCTTGCAATTACCCTCCTGTTTCCTCTACGTCATTATGTTTCCCGCTCCACAGGATCATCTCCATCCTCATACCAATTGCTCTAATATCTCCTGTCTCTAAAATGACAGTGATCGCAGTAATGGCCTCTCTTGACCTCACATCCTTCTTTAGCTACAGATTCTGCTTTTTGTTCCGCTTTCCACTAGGAGCTTCTCAAAGAAAAATCATCTTTATTTACTCCCTTCCCTTTTTGCCTCTCCTTTACTTATCAGCTTTGCAATCCAGCATTAGTTCCCACCACTCCACTAAACTTGGCTTTGTCAAGGTCATTAACATTTATATTGGCAAATGCCAAAGATAAATTCTATTCTTCAACTGACCATTCATCTGATCTTGAAAGAGTTAATCCCTCTCTCCTTTTGGATCACTTTTCTTTGCTTTCCCTGGCCTATCCCACTCACCTGGTTTTATTCTAATGCCACTAATCACGTCTCATCTCCTTCTAGCTTGTCCTTCTCTACCTGAGATCTGTATGTTGGGTTGGCAAGGGCTTGATCCTCAGCCATTTTCACTACCTCTGTACTTTCTGAGCATGTGAAATTGGAATGCATCTTGCAGTCAAAGGCATCTGACCATCTGTGTCTGCCAGGTGGCAGTCATGATAGACCTACTACATAGGCACAGACTGGCTGTTCACCCTTTCTCCACTTCATTGAATGATCTGCCTTGTTGGTGCTACCTGTGTTACATTTAATTGTCATTTAAAATGTTTTCATAAAGTTCATACAGTGATTTAGCATTGAAGTACAAATTATTGTGTACCCAGAAATGCATGAAAGCACAGCAGCAAGGTATACATTTTATAATAGTATAACAAGTAAATGCTTGTGGATGTAAGAATGACCACAATCTGTATCTTCTTGCAAAGCAACAATGAAATGTTTTCTGAGATCAAGGAAAAGATGGTTTATAAGAATTAAGCTTTTTTTGTCTGCTTGTTTGCTTTATACATTAGTACAATACTAAAATTAATTAGTTTGTTTTCTTGGAATGCATATCTATTTAATGAAAGTTGTCTCTTATACAAAATTTATTTCACCTTTCCGTGATCCCTCTCCTAACTCCTCTACACATCATGCTTGAGGTCAACACCATTTCTTTCTTCTTCTTCCTTCCTTCCTTCTTCCTTTACTTTTCACATGAAATGTTATAGCACTTCCTGCACATTGGATTTTTGTAATATATCTTCAGTCCCTTTTTATTTTTCTTCACTTGAATATTTCCATTCCAAACATCTTTGTAATTTGCTTGGACTCTACTTCCTATTTGATTTGTTGCTTCCCACCCATCCTTCACTAGACAGTATCTTTTCTCCAGACAGCACCCTAAATAAGACTTTAGAATTTAAATTAGAGTAAAACTCATAGTTCTTTTCCAAATCCCAAACCTCTGAAATCTTATGAATTTGCTTGCCTTGTAGACGTACTCTCATTGCATCATCATCCCCCATGAATTTCTCTTCCAACTTGTTCTTCCTCCTGAATGTCACACCTGCCAATTCCAGCCTTGTTTCAAGTGCCTTACATTCACTGTGTTTTTTTGACTGAAACTTTTGCGTGTTAGATCTCTCATGCAGGCTGCTTTCGATCATTTAAATCTCAGAGAAAAGTTTCTCATCCACTCCCTTCAATGCCTATCCATCCTTCTTTATTGTACCACATCCTGTAATTTCCCACAATCGTTCACTTATTGTTTATTTTCACCAACTAAAATGCTAATCCAACTAGGCAGAAGATTATCTGCATTCCTCATTATGGTGTCTTTAAGACATAAAATAGCTTTTGGTATGGCGTTGAATATTGCTTCGTAATGGTTAGAATCTGTGAAGAAATAAACACACCCTTTTCAAGAAGCCAGTACAGTGTTTCTGAATTTAAGAGTGACCACATTCCACAAAATATCAAGTGTAACTCCCTTTTCTCTAGAATATGAGACCTAAGTACAATTGTTTGGTGTATAATTTTGTACAATGACCATAAGGAAATCCTTATTTCACTCGACTGCTTTATGAACTAAATAATTAATGAAAAAAAATATTTTGCCAAATGGGAAATCCTACTACATAACTCTACAAATTGGATAAAAGCCATTTCCTTCCTTCCAGAGTACACACCAAGCAGTCAGAAAATGCATCTCTCTACATGTGGAACTTAGTCCGTACTTAATTCTCACCTCATTTCATACTGAATCAGCTTTCATGTTGGCTGTCACAGCCAAGAGGTTAAAACATTCCCTGTGTGCAGTTAATGAGTTATAAAATCATTTTTTTTAAAAAAAGGTCGACCACCCCAGCTTCTCTCTGCTTCCAGGAGCATTCATTGTTTCCTTGGTCTTTGGACCTTGAGGTAAGGAGCTTCCTCCACCTCTTGTTACACAAGTGACCTAAGAGTTTCTCAAGAGGCTTCACAGAACAGAGTTTAGGAAACATAAATGAGGCTCTTTGGAGAGAGCCTTCATGACTCAATGTGCCTGTGATGGGATTCAGTGGGTTTTCATCTTAAAGGGAACTCTTACGTGTATAGAAATGGTCACACACACACACACACACACACACACTGATACGCTCATGCTGTTCGTCAGTTGTCTATGTGTATCCGAGGTCAGAACACACAGCAAGAATACAGCACAAGGTGAATCTTGGAGCTATTTCCCAGCAGCACCCAGGCTGCAAGCACAGGAAACCCGATGGCCAGAGCACCCATATCCCGTGTGCAAAATGTATGTGGGACACATCTCCAAGTCCCAGTGAAGTTGGAGATGAGAGAAAGCAAGGGTACAATCAGGGTGTCTGGAAACTAAGAAAATAGACCTCAGAATGTTTTCTATGCTTTGCCGTGAAGAACCTGTCATACTTTCTGCCTTAACTAAGGAAAATGCACACACATACCAGGGAAGAAGGCCTCGTCAGTACAATCAACCACAGAGGACTGTAAGGACATATTTGACTCCAAACAGAGCTCAGCAGGCAGGGAGGGGCAGAAAACAGGGGCAATGGCAAGACAGAAATGAGGGAGGAAGCCATAGGAGTTGCATGGAGAGGCTTGCAATGAAGACCACAAAAGACAGTGTGTATACATTGTTGGAAGGAGAACTAAACCTTCACTCAAGCTGTGTTAAAACACTTTATTGATAATAATTAAAAAGACCCTCTCCGAAGGGTTGGTGATGGAGAGAGGCACCTTGCGAGCCACCGGCACAGGCACTTCTAGGCGCCATGACACGGAGAGAAGAGCCGCTCCTGGTGAGGTTCAGGCACAGCCCCTTTCTCTGAGCAAATATGCCAGGAGCATTTGGGTTAATGAACTGTGCCTTTTAATAAATGGTTCTTATCTCGCCAGAGTGGTGCTAAATTGTCAGGAATTTAAATGAGCTTAATAGTTTCGTGGATGGTACTTATTCACTGGTTACTCAGAAAGTGGGTGCTGCCCCCCAGCCAGGGTTTCTTATTGAATTACGCAACAGTTAGTTATTTCATTTGGGTTTAAGGGGAAATGTTTAGGATTAATGTGCAATGCCTCAATGCCCCCCTTAATGGCCATTTGCAAGCCTACCCTAAACTAAACGGCAGTTATTAATCATTGGGTCACTCCATGCTCCGTTAGAAGAGACTGCTCAAGTCCTATAATAACCAAAGAGGGGGACAGAGTATACTCATATCCCCCCTCTCCCTGGAAGAAGCTGAAAATCTGTCCTTGATATTAGCAGGAGATACAGACTGTCAAAGAAAACAAGCACTCAGCTCCTTGCCAGGGAGCGGATACCAACTCAGAACGACCCACAGGACAAAGTAGAACTGCCCCTGTGGGTTTCTAGAACAATGAAATCTTTATGGGAGTAGTGTTTTGGGATGCAAAAGAGGTCCCGTCTCAAATATAACTCAAGGAGATCATTTATTGAGCCTTAAAAGGGATAGTGACTAGACTTTTCAAGTGGATGAGGGAGGCCATTAACAGGTCAAAATGGCTTCCTAGGGTTTGTTGAGATAGCAAAGTTTATCAAGGGACATTGGAGGGCTAAGCAAATGGTCACCAAAGCATGATTGGTGGGAAACCAATGTGTTGCCTTTACAGGCAGGAGTGCAGAAGCAGGAAGGGGTTCATGAGGAGCACACAGATGTACATTGTTAGACAAAAGGGCTTACAAGATTGCTCCAGGGCCTTCTAACCAGCACAATCAGGGTGAGATGGATAGGTCCTGATTACAGAACTCCTTGTCCTGTGCCCATTATGGTGGACTCCATCAAAGACTCACCCAGGCAAGCCTCTAAGAGACTTTCTCAGCCTGGGCTGGCTGGAGAGGAGTAGAGGTCACCTACTTTCTAAGGCACCCTGCCTGAGGGCAAGATTAGCTACCACAAACCAAAAAACAAACCAAAAAAACAAACTCACTGCCTGGGAACCTTTGTGACTCAGAGTGGCTCCCCTGTGCTTTCTGAGATTATATCTGCTTAAGGGAGCAGGAAGCTCACTTGGAGCTTCTGGTGGTTTTTGAACCATTGACCATGAGGATGCCAGCCCTATGTGTAACTACTATGCATGAATGTAGTGGCTAATGATAAGAAAGCATTTCATGGAAGTTTAATCTATTTGGATATACTTCAAACAGATGTTGGCTGCCACTGCCTTTTGCAAGTCAGTGTGCTCAGAAGTTAAGCTTGAACACAGTAGACAGCCTCATCTTTTTCCTAAGGAATTAATAGTGGTTTTGAACTGCAGACTTTGTGGTTAGTCACCCAGCACAAAGCCCACTATGCCACCAGGGTTCCTCTATAAGCGAAGGAGTTATGAAATGCCCCACACTTCCAGAGAAGAAAAAAGGGAGAAATCAATGTTATCCAGTGTAGAGACAGAGGTGGGATATAACTTCTGGAAGGAAGTGATAATTGAACTGGGCCTTTAAAAATAAATTAAACTTGGATGTGTTAAGGTTCAAAGATTGTTCTAGATAGAATATTAATCTTTCATCTATCTACCTGAAAACATTAATAATTAACTTACAAGATGATAGATGATATCTAAATAGAGATAGATAGATGATAGTTATAGAAAGATATAATTTTTGAAGCACCTAACTCATGATTTTCTCAATGACCTCATATACATGCAAAAGTTCAGTGATAAATAAGGGAGAATGGAGAGGAATTGCTGCCTTTGAATCATGGTGTGGCTCTTGAATATTCATATCATGGATTGGCTGAAGAACAATCCACTCTGTGTTAGAAAAAGTACACCTGGAACACTTGTTGGAAGTGAGGATGTTGTTTACATACCATTAGCCTAGTGGGGTACTAGCAGGTCCAGAGGGGACCCCTGAATTGAAAAGCATCACAGAGCTCGATGGGACAAGGAGAGAGAAGAAAAGGGGCAGAGACAGGGCAAAACTTCTGGATGTGATGACCCAAACGACCAAACTCATTACCATTGACTCGGTTCTGACTCACAGTGACCGGATAGGACAGGGGAGAACTAGCCCGGTGTGCTTCTGAGACTGTTACTCTTTATAGGAGTGGAAAACCCTGTCTTTCTCCCATTGAGCTGCTGCTGGTGTTTTACTGATGACTTTGTAGTTAGCAGACAAATTCATAACCACTAGTCCATCAGGGCTCCTTGGAAATGAAAAGAATGGACAAAAAGTTCAAGGAGGTGAAAGAGGCACAGCCTAGCCAGGAGACCACTGCCCAGATGGTTGTTGAGAAGATGCAGAAGTGGCTAATGGAGAAGATTCTGAGGACATCATCCAAACCACACACGGAAAGAGTACATGACTTTAGCAGACACCTGGACACACTTACAGAGCATCAGTACAGCCTCAAGGACAACTAGCTCAAGTAGCTGCTCAGCCCCTGGGCATGGCAGAGCCTCCAGAAGATGGACACAAAGTGGGGGTTATGCCTGCTTGATTCCTTTGGCATTTTGCAGAACCATTCCACACTAATCCATCCACTGGAATCCCTGATGGAATAGTGGTTGTTCCTTAGGCTGCTATCTATCCGATCAACAGTTTGAAAATATCTGTTGCTCCCTGGAACAAAGACTGGGCTTTCAACACCTATAAAGAATTCCAACAAAGCCCACATGGACAAAGCACACCAGTCTATGTAACCACAAGGTGTTGAAGGGATCCGGTGTCAGGCATTAAAGAACTAAAATTTTATCATTATAAATAGGGGGGAGTACAGATTGGTGACCAAAAGCCCATCAATAGGTGAAGCGACTTCCTCTTACAGGGGGTTTGCAGGGAGAAGATGAGTCAGTTAAAGTACAGTATAGAACAATGAAATATGCATCTTTCCTCTATTTCTCAAATGCTTCTTCACATCCACTATCA